>LPNX010879896.1:486402-497756 GCA_001517045.1 Pseudotsuga menziesii | reverse complement strand
AAATATGCCTCTGAAGTGTTTGGTTATGCACTACAGAGTAGCACTGAAGAGGTTAAAACATCCACTCTATAGGATCTCCAAGAACTCAACATCATTATTTTTCCATTACTGTAAGGGAAATGTACTAGAAGATTTTGCCTGGACTTGTTGATTTCACCGTGATGTTGAACGTAAATGATAAACAAAGAGGAGCACTAAGAAAGCTACAACACTTTGTAGGAAATCAAATGAGTAGAGATATAATGTCTAGAGCAGTCTGCATACATCCTTCACTTGAATGATGTTAGTTCTTGGCAATCCTAACATCATTCAAGTGAAGGATGCTGCTGCAATATCATGATTCGACCATGAGGTGATTAGTTGACTGGAAATTGGGTTAGGTAATACTTTGCCATTAATGGACAATCATGAATCTTATGGTTTATGCTTTGGGTCTTGAAGAAAGTACTAGGTATTTTGATGTCCTCTATTTTTTATTTGAACATTTTATGTCAATTTTCACCGTGTCTGATTTTTTTTGTCCCTCTTACAATTAACATGATAAGATGACCGTTGTGGTTTAGATAGTTGGGTAGTTTTAGAATTATTCCCTAGTGTGAGTGATATTTAGCATTTCCTTGCCCTTTTTCCATCCCCTTGGTTTCATCAAATCATTGAGGAAGACATGATATGGTTAATTTAAGAGCCTTTTGATTTGTGGGGTATAGTCTTTTTTGGTTCTTTCTACTATGGGATTGCCTTAGGGTTGCCTTAGGGTTGAAAATTAGTATGGGAAAACAAGTTAGCGTTGCCTTAGGGTTGAAAATTAATATGGGAAAACAAGCATCATCAAGACAAGCTAAAAGGAATAAATAAGCAAATATTACAAACTGATATAAATGTATTTAAAACATTATTTTCATTCCTGAACGTGCCAAGTAGAAGATCTGGAAATGTCCGCTCTTCACCACCATGGATTAGATATATGTGTGTGTGTGTGTGTGTGTGTGTGTGTGTGTGATTGTTGTAGGTTACCACTGGGAAATATGCCTCTGAAGTGTTGGGTTATGCACTACAGAGTAGCACTGAAGAGGTTAAAACATCCACTCTACAGGATCTCCAAGAATTTAACATCATTATTTTGTCCATTACTGTAAAGGCGATGTACTAGAATATTTGCCTAGACTTGTTGATTTCACCGTGATGTTGAACGTAAATGATAAACAGAGAGGAGCACTAAGCAAGCTACAACACTTTGTAGGAAATCGAATGAGTAGAGATATAATGTCTGGAGCAGTCTACATACATCCTTCACTTGAATGATGTTAGTTCTCAGCAATCCTAACATCATTCAAGTGAAGGATGTATGCAAACTGCTGCAATATCATGATTTGACCATGAGGTGCTTAGCTGCCTGGAAATTGTGTTAGGTAATACTTGGCCATTAATGGACAATCATGAATCTTATGGTTTATGCTTTGGTTCTTGAAGCAAGTACTAGGTATTTTGATGTCCTCTATTTTTTATTTGAACATTTTATGTCAATTTTCACTATGTCTGATTTTTTTTGTCCCTCTTACAATTAACACGATAAGATGACCTTTGTGTTTTAGATAGTTGGTTAGCTTTAGAATTATTCCATGGTGTGAGTGATATTTGATGTTTCCTTGCCCTTTTTCCATTCCCTTGGTTTCATCAAAACATTGAGGAAGGCATGATATGGTTAATTTAAGAGCCTTTTGATTTGTGGGGTATAGTCTTTTTTGGTTCTTTCTACTATGGGATTGCCTTAGGGTTGAAAATTAGTATGGGAAAACAAGTTAGCGTTTCCTTAGGGTTGAAAATCAATATCGGAAAACAAGCATCATCACGAATATACATACTAGATCAGCATAAAACTTTGTTTCATAGAGCAGTATGGGTGAACAATAGAAGACTACAAATCAATCATAAGTTAGGGATAATCTTCATTATAAAAGGACCTTTGGGTAGGCAGAACAGGGCATCAATTCATCCTCCATTGGAATCCTTCAACCATTCATCTCTCTCCCCTTCGTTCGTAGGTCTCAAAATTTTTACTTTGGGAACAAAGTACTTATACAGTTCAATCAAAGCCATCAGCTGTGCAAGATGCTGAAAGTAAGGATATTGTTTCATGTTTCACTTTTGTTGTCAAAAGGAATACTGAAAATTTAGGAAGTACCAAAGCTAGTCATTATGTGCACGTGGACTTAATGTAGGGAGAGAAGTCATGTCTACTTTTTTTTTCTTGAATGGGAGCAATGATGAAACCACAATAGTGGTTTATAGATGGCAATCATGTAATGGCAATCACAGGGCAACTATCAAACATTGGGAAGAATCATTGCACTAACAGGGGCCCTTAATGCAGAACAAACTTGGTATTTAGGGCCAACTGGGGTTGTTACTTCTCTTATGCACAGGTCCAGAGATTTTTAGGGTTGTTTTGTGACCTACAGTTGCAAGGAAAGCCACCAAAGACTATTATTTTCTATTGATCTCCTTCAAGAGACTGCCGAGAATCACCTAAAGCACAATCCAACTTGGTTTATAGGGTCTGAAACCAAGCATACCATACTGATATGTCGTAAGAGTTGTCAAGTAAAGAACTGTAAATGAAAAGGATATAGATTATTTACATATTTATTGGAATAATCTCCACCATTATCTGTGTGAAGGATATTGATCCCCTTACCAAATTGTTTCTCTGCAAGAGCTTTAAAATATCGAAGAAAAGAAAACACATCAGCTTTGTGTTTTAAGAAGTAGACCCCTGTGTATATAGAGATGTAATCAATGAAGGTTAGTACCAGGCCTCGAAATTGACGGCCCGTAGAACATTTTTCACTTTTTAGACGTATTTGACAGCTCTTTAAAAAATTAAAACGTCATAGATGACGGGAATATAAAAATTCAAACTATAGATTTGACGTTTACTAGTTTATATCTCCCGTCATAAATATTAATAATGGTTCTAGATGCAGGATCTCAATTGTATCCTTTACTTGTTATGCATTACATTGGAGTGACCCAATCCCATCCACTAAGATTTACGCCATATCTCCATGAACTTTCTCTAGAATGATTCATTTATATCTACATGTTTATCGATATCAACGGGGTTTACTTTACCCCAGTGTGGTGTTCATTCAGATACAATGGGTTTATAAAAGAAAACTTGTATATTGTGTGGTTCTCTTTATTCGAACCATAGATCTCAAGTTACAGCGTTATTGTTTAGGTTAGCATTTATCTGAGTTTCTATTTTCTTTCTGTATGATGATGTCTAAGGAAGAAGGTATTTATGTATATGACCATTGTTCTTCTATTTTCGTGTATAGAAACGGAACAGTATATAGGGCTCCTGAAAGTGGCTGTAATAAGGGAATCAATCTAGTTGCTTCAGATTTTATGAATATATCTGATCCTTATGTGGTGGTCAGCCTAGGTAACCAAGTGCGTGCCATTTCTCATTTTGTTTTTGCTTCAATTTTGAACATTTTGCATATTTTTATGGTGTAAAAGTTGGGCTGGATTGGGATTTGCAATTTTTCAATTCGATTTTGTACTTGTGTTTTGTTTTTTTAATTTTACTAATCGTGGAAAGGGAAAATAAAAAAAACTAAGAATCTGGGTTGGGTTGGGGTTTGCACTTTAAATTCGATTCTACACTGATTTATTTTAAATTTATTAACCAGGGAAAGGGGTAAAAAAAACCAGGTTGGGGTTTGCAATTTAAATTCGATTTTACAGTGATTTATTTTAAATTTATTAACTAGGGAAAGGGATAAAAACACCTAGAATTCCATTTATTTTAATTTACAATAGGGAAAGAAGTAAAAACACCTAGAATGCCATTTTTTAATTGCAGGCTACTTGCAGCATGCCATTTTTCTCATCATGAGCACTACAATCCACAAGCTTATAATTAAGGCTATTGGTTTGATTCTTGTCCCATGGGATATGATTATGTCGATGGGTTATTGGTCGGGGATATGATTTTTTCCATAAATTTTGTTGTGGTTTCTCTCTTATAGACAATGGGTAGGCCTTTAATAACTTGCTGGATACTTTGCTAGCTCTTTTAATAACTTCCTGGATACTGACTAGCTTTAAAATACCAAATTCTATAGTAGCTCTTAATTCTTACCCAATTAATTTAGTTGACAGTCATGAATTTAAAGTAAACGTAATGTGAAAGGCTTGAAAAATCCAAGACCGTCATTAAATTTTCATTTGATAGGTATAATAGATTTGAATTTCCAGGCCTGGTTAGTACGTATATTTATTTATTCATAGATAGGTGAGGAAAGGGACCAGTAATGTCACCGAGCACAAAATCAAGAAGTGATGTGGCTCTCTTAGCCTTTCCTTTCTCAAATCTCTCTTCAAGGTGCCTACCAAGAGTATATATTGGACAAACTCCATCTAAGAAGGATATAGGTGGCAACCCCGCTATCTCGTCTTGTTTGATTAATTGATGCAATTAACGTAAGTTAATATGCCCAAGCATATCATGCCATAACTTACTAACATCATTAGAATGTATTAACAAAGCTAAAGTAGGATTTTTAAGCAAAAACTTTGAAAAAACATACAATTTATTTTTGCGATCAACTTTTATAAGTGAAATCTTTCAAAAAAAAAATTGTTCAATCTACCAACAAGCGTCGCTTTTTCGATGGTGTTCTGATTCTTCTATCAAACATACGACACATGAAGGCGATGCTCAACCAACACTTTGTATGAAACTTCCGACGATAGTGTCATGACTCCGACACTTCAGCCCGTCGGACAACCGACACGTCGAGTGTCAGCAGGAGTCAAAAATCCGATGCTTTATGGATAAAAACATTGACGGCGTTGCCATGAATCTGACGCTTCTACCCGTCGAAAGGTCGACCCTTCAATTGTCAGTAGGCATCGAATTTCCGACGGTTTGTGCAAGTTTTGATTGACACTTTGAAATAGAAAACTGCCGAATAGGCGACACCATGGTGTGTCGAATCTTTGACCCAATTTGGTAGCATGTCGAATATCCAACGTTATGCAACCAACAGCAAAAAAAATTGTATGTGTCGAAGATGCGACAGAGAACTGTTGAATTTCAGACATGCAAGGTGTCAAATTTTGGGTTGAAATTCTGTTGTGGAATATCTTGAGGTGGAGATGGAAGTTGTTACACAAGCAATGGTGTAAATGGCACTACTAGTGATGGATGTGTTGGGGTTGGTGATGATACACCTTTTTGAGTTTTACCTATTTTAGCTATTATTATTAAGGCATAGTAAATTATGTCATATTACCACCCATACCTGTCATGTTGTACATCAATTCTCTAAATTCCAACTTTCTCTTTAACTCAAAAATTTATTATGACTGCTAATAAATAGGAAAAATAAAAATTGAGAATTGTTCCACATGAATCCATGCAGAGGGATGTGTGAATCTGTTTTCCATGATAATGAGTTGTTCAAGTTTTAATTGTTGGAGAAAAATATGTTGGCAACAACAATTATGAACAACTTACACAATTAAACTCTCAAATGGAAACTAAACATATAGAAATTTAAACCAACAATAATTTCACTGTCAAATATCTGCAAGATAATTTATTTTCGTTTTAAGATCATTAAAGGGATTGTATAAATTACATTCATTCTAGAAGGAACATATTCTTATCAACAGGACAAATTGGGAGTTCTTCAGAGTAAGACATGAATGTAGGTGCACTTCTTCACTTAGCGCGCATGCCATCTCCCTTATTGACGTGCTAATCTCCCTATGGTGGTCCACTTCTCCCATGCATGCGCTTGCTTGCCGGTGGCGTCGTCAATTTGAGCGTCGGGCACTCCTCCGTTGTGTTCTCCTTCAGCCTGCTCTGATTCAAGTGACGTCGTGGTGTAGGGGCGTGCCTCTCTACAGGCGCTCGTTCCAATGTCTCCTTTAATCGGGCACTCCCATGAGCGTTTCTCTCACACGACTAAGGTGGTTGTTGGGCATGCTTCATGGAAAGTGTTGTTGTCGGCTTCATTTATCTGGCCTCCCTCACGATGCGTCCACTTCTTCAACGAGCGCTCAGGTTCAACGTGTTAGAAATCCGTTGATATGCCAAGGTGCCACACACTTGGGATTGCTAAGCTCTTAGGGTGAGCGCAGGATTCGTTTATGGTAGCATACCCTTGCTAGGTCTGTGTGCTCCTCAGGTGTTCTGTCACTTGGCCAAGGCACCGCATGCCAAGTCTGTCGATTGAACCAATTTTTCCCACATGGGTTCCCAAGCCATCCTCTTGGGAATGAAAGAAGCATGTTTGATTGTGGTTGTGACACCTGTTACCATTTAAATTGACCTTAAACTTATTTATTATTACGAAGTCCTTGTTCACGTCCTCCTGGAGCAATATATGGAGCAACCAAAACACCCCATGTCTATCGAAATCTGACATAGCCAGAGTCACTAGAGATGCAATTTTCGTTGCTTAAAATAAAATGTTGACCAATTATATAGTTTTAAAATATGGTATTTAGCCTAGAACTAACATTGGTGACTATCAAAATTACAACAATGCAGAAACTGCAGCATTTTAATTGGATTTAACAAAAAAGTAGTCGAAATAAAGGGGTGATTTGGTTAGCATTTTGATTAGTAAAAGCACTAACCAAAACACCCCTAACTCATCGAGCAATTCAATTCATGCTGAAATGGAAATTTACACTGCTCAAATCTCAATTTCGGGCAATTTAGGTAGTTTTAAAATTAGTCATTTAATCTTAGACCAAACAAATTTGATTGTTTAAATTGTAAAATTGCAGAATTAGGAACAATTTTAACCAAATTCTATCACTTCTTGAAAAAGCTAGGCATTTTAGTTGTGTTTTATCCCTCTTAGTTTATTGCAACAAAAAATGTCAATTATCCTAGTCAACCCTTTGTTTTTGTTTTTGCATGGAATTAAAAAGCCTACCATTTACATTATAATAATTTAAATATAATACATATATAATCTATATACACTAATTGTAAATAAATAAGTATATAATAAACATATATCATTATAATATATATATATATGACAATACATAACATACATATATTAAATACATTTGAATTATATATATATATATATTTTTTGTTATGTATGTTTTATAGTAATTATTATGCAGTATATTTATTGTCGTTATTGTTATTGTGTGTAGTTGTATTTATTATTATATATAATAATGTGTTGTATATTATATATAAATATTAATATGTAATTATGTGTATGTAATTATATATAATTATTATTTTATGTCATATATTATTATATATTATTATAGTTATAATGAATATAAATATTGAATAGTATGTATTATTGTATCTATATACCAAGATGTAGAAGTTGACCAAATCGAACACGGCTTCAGAAGATGCTGAAGTTGACCAATTATATCCTAAGACTCAGTTCTCTCATATATGGGAAATTGGGGTCGTTGAGATTTCAAACATTAGTAAGGTCGAAGCTTACTTTCAGGATTCTGGGACTCCCAACCTATATGAATAAGAACTTAGATTTATAGACTCAAATATAGCTTGTTCATCTTCAAAGGGAAAAGATCATCACAAGCACAAACTCAAACTTTCAAACTAACCATAGGTTTTGGTCCCAGCTGATCGAATTGATCGCAGAGGGAGAGCATACGCTACTGGTTTCATAGACTCATTACACTTGAGATCACTGCTTTTGATCCCAACAAGTTGCTCGAAGCACAAAGGGAGAGCATACACAACACTCAACACAGATAAAATAACAATGCAGAAATCTCTCAATACTTAAAGGCACACAGTGCCAAATGAGGAGATGAACACCTTATTTACATAGATTAAGTAAGTTATCCAATGACCCAAATCTTACACCTAAAGATAAAATGACTTGATTTTGATCCCATGGCACTGGATCAAATCACACCTTTTGTTGGGTAAGTCACCCGATCCATGTGAAGAAATCTATGGACTGATGAAAGATTGGACCTTTACATAGTGGAGCTACTGTTAGCGGCCCATGACGCTTTCCATTATTCTTGTCATAATTACAAATATATGGGTTTTCCCCACATGTACAACTAGCAAATCTATCAAAGTCGTTGTTAGAACCAAATTTGGTATCCAAGAATAAGCAATTCAAAAAACCTTGTTCCACATCGGATTTGAGCATAGTTTCATTAGGAACATAGCATAATTCTCCTTGGAAAATAGATTCAACTTTAAAATTTAAAGGAATTCTTCTCGTATGAATATTATTATCCAAGAGGCAGCCATTTATATCCATTCTTATGTATTTTTGCTGAGTGTAAATAGGGGGTTCTAGAGGACAGTATGTTCCTCCCATATATCGTAGCTTAAATTTAAACCACATGTGATTTTGGTGTGCCACAATCATGTCTGCTTGAAGGTGTAAGATGAAATTTGCACGTCGTTGAACCCAATCTTTCCTTGGATAGAACTTATCGAGGAAAACTTTGTCCAGCCTAACCATTGACATTGTACTAGGGTAGAATGATCTCCACAAATTATTATATCACCTTGCTCTCTGCAGAATTGTAGGATGAGATTATAGCTATTCCAAGTTAGGAAATCTTGACCGAGATCCACATAAAACAATTCTTTACCATCTGTATAAGTTGTATCAATCCAAACATGATTGAGCTGCTAAAGTTTATGCAAGGCATTTTTTAATCCTTTCAAGGATTATTTTTCCCATCTCTCCAAGATCTGAATTTTCATAGGAGAGGCATTTATTTGTTAAATCAGAGAGAGTTCCAGATATTTATCTGCTTCCTTCTTGCTGGAGCAGATCAAAAAATCATCTCTTGCTTCGCCTATCAAGGGATCCTTGAAGATCCGAAGCTTATATATTTTATTGGTAGAGCCAAATGCTCAAGAGTTGAACATATTGAGGCTGGGTTTCCCCTTTGGTTCTTCTCTGGTTAACATATCAGCAATAAAATTTAAATAGCATGGTTTATATACAATCTCAAAATCAAAATTTTGTAACAAAGAAACCACTTTAAAATTCTAGAAATATTTTTTGCCATAACATTTTCATTTTTGAATATCTCAGGAATTATTTTTAAATATGATCTAACAATAAACTTAACAGGTTTTAAATAAATCTTAAAATGATTTACAATATTTTTAACTACAAGGATTTCTTTATGACTTGATGAATAATTGAGAGTTGTGTTCTTGAATGCTCCTAAAGCGTATCTGCATATATTTTTTCTTTGTTTTCATGCTTTTCTATGAGAATACCTCCCCAAGATTTATTATAGGATCATTCTCAATCACCATTTGGCCAGATCCTTTCGGAAGAGAGAGTGGAGGTAGTTGTTTCACTTTGTCTTTGATTTTTTGAACTGCATCTATCATTTCTTGATTCCATTTTGGAGGATTTTTCTTCGGGTGTTGTTGTAACAGATGGATATCATCTGCTTTCCCTTTGTAGAATGACCAAATATAATTCAGGCTCCCCAAAAATCTTTGCAGCTAAACTTTTTCAATGATTTGATCAAGGAAGTGAGCAAAAACCTTCAAGACATGTTTTTGAAGAATCACCTGACCTTTACTTATTTTGTATCCCAAAAATTCAATATATTTTTTTCCCAATTTCCATTTTGGATTTTGACAAAACCAAACCATGTTTAAAAACTAAAGAATAAAATTCTTGAGGATGCTTTAAATGATCTTTCAAATTTCTTGAACAAACAAGAATATCGTGTATATACACCAATTCCCATTTCGTTTATTTGGAGATGTCTTCCATTCTTTTCTGAAACTTTGATGGTGCATTGTTGATGCCGAATGGAAGGACTTTCCACTGATATTTCTCATGCAGAACTACAAAGGTAGTATTAACCCTATCTTTTGCTTCAATTCCGATCTGCTTAAAACTAGACTTAGGGTCAAAATTGTTGAAAATTGTACATCCTGCTATTCTTTGCAAAAGACTGGATTTATCAAGGAGAGGATATAGGACTAGTTCAACAACTTTGTTCATGGGTTTAAAATTCAAAACCATTCTCAGTTTTCCTCTTTTAATCTTAGAGTGTTTGTTGACAAAAAATTCCTGGCATGCCCAAGGACTCTTAGAAGGTTCTATGAGTCCTTTGTCTAATAATTCTTTAATCTCATTTGCACAGAATTCTCTTTCTAAAGGAGACATAAGGGTTGCAGAGGCTTTCTGAGCATTTTGTTTTTCGAGAGGTTTGAAGGGTAAAGGGAGAAACTATTTTTCTCTAGTCCAAAAGGAATTAGGTGACTTTGAGGTAAAATCATTTTCTAATTTTGAGGAAATTTTAGAGAGGACAAAATATTTATGCATTCCTGCATAGGAAATGCATCTTTCCATTTTAAACAGTTCTATAATACTAGGAGAGGGGTTAGACTGAGGTACAATTTTTTTACATTTAAATGAAGCAAAATAGTATAGAGGAGTGGAAACACATCTGCCATTTATTTGAGGTAAAAATCATGTTAGGCTCATCAACTGTGATGGGGATGACTTTATGCAAAAAGGGTGACCCTATTAAGAAATCTTCCTTGATGTCATATAGTCTATTTAGATGTGAAACTTCTTTTATTCTGCTAATGCTTATTGGAAAGTCTAGAACTCTTTCTTTCAACTGTACAGGATTTCCTTCAATGGACACACCATGTTAATTTTCTTTTTCCCAATAAAAAGATGGTATAACATTTCATTTTTATAAATTCATCTGGAAACCTGAATCTATCATACAATCAAGATCATAAGATATGAATTCTTATGGACAAACTTTACTTTTATGAAATATTTAGGATCGATGAATAACCCTAGAGAGATCGATGATGTTTCTTCATCGTGGCAATTTTCTGCTTCTGAATCACTAGTGTGCTGAGAATTTTTTGGATTGTCAAAATCTTTTGGTGATTGTCGTGCTTCAGCATAGGCTCTACATATTTCTTCATCAGAGGACTGACTTCTTTCTCTAATTGTGTTTTCAAGAATTCTTTTCAATTATTTTATTTCGTTTACCAAAATTTTTAAGGAAGTATTCTTATCTTTGATTTGTAGTTTAAGCATATTCTCTTTATATTTTATAAACTTTTCTATATCCCCATGATGATCATGATATCCCTTGTATAAATATGTAGGCTGGTAGAATGTTGGATTCTTGTTGATTATTTAGAGATAGATTTCTCTTTCTCTTCTAATACTTTCTCTTTTTCTTTTATTCTTGCTAAAATATTTCTCTTTTTATCTTTTAGATATTTCCTTTTCATATACCGATAAACTGGAGTCTCAGATATTTCTTTGTCAATTTCATCAATTGTCAAT
>LPNX010879896.1:475530-486349 GCA_001517045.1 Pseudotsuga menziesii | reverse complement strand
GGGGGGGGGGGGGGGGGGGGGGGGGGGGGGGGGGGCATTTATCTAAAGCGGCGTAAAAATAAGAGGAATCACCTACTTCTGGTAAGAAGGAAATATATACTTCAGGATAATCTCCTGCTTCACACCAATCTAGATCCCACCAGGCAGGACCTAGATCTTCTGAGAACGGGGCAACAAGTCTAGGATTCTTCTTTTTATTTGGACATTTGTTTTCCCAGTGACCTTTTTTACCATAAATGAAACATTTCTCTTTATTGGTAGGTTCATATCTTTTTCTAAAATAGGATTTCTTCTTGAAGGAATTGCCTTTTCTAAGCTTATAGCATTTATCATGATGAAATCTAGGTGCACTGGTGTATTTGGGTTGCTTTTTCTTTTTACAATTACATGAATCTCACCCAAATTGTCCTCTATTATGAGCACTACATCCCCAATCTGGAATTTTTGCAACATCTTTACAAAAACTAGGGGAAAACATTAAAGAGTGTCGCTTAAAATTTTAGCCACTCTTTTTCCATCTAAGCTTTATGTTTTAGAACCATAATATCAGAGGCTATGGCATCTATATTTTGTCCTATTAGTTGGTGTTACTAATTGTTGTAATTAAGCAACTTTATTTCATCTGAGACAATTTCATTCGGAGTTGATGATCTATGTGGCATGAATTCTCTTTTGGAAAGACCATAATGGGAAAACTGTCTAAAAGGAGTATCAGGAAGACTTCTTCCTGGATGGAAAGAGGTATCACCTTTTAGATTTATGGAGGTGAAACCTAAGCCACTTTGAGGGAGAGACATCATATAAAAATTTACTCCTTTTTTTATGAGTTTTAGTCTCTCGACTTCTTTTCTGCATGCAGGGAAGTCTGCATGTTGACCTTTATCTTCATTGCTATGAACACCTGAGAAGGAATAACAGGAAGAAGAACGGGGTTCAAACAAGGTTGATGTTTTGAAGTATTATTTACAAAGGAATATTTTACAAGGGGTGGATAAAACTGAGGTGAAGGAAACCCTTCAGGAAATCTAAAAGAATTTGAAAATCTATCAAAGACAAGAACCCACAACTTTGTTTTTTCCGAAGGAAAATGCTGTCATAAAATATGAACTTTTTCTTTCATAATCACTTACATCATTATTGAAAATTTTAAATTATATGTTTTTATAAAATATAAATTATTTATATAATCTTAATACAACTATAATTCCAACATAACCATAATGGTTGCATCATTATGTGAACGTAACAAATAAGCCACATTAGATGTTTTCCAAACGGTATGTATCACGAGTTGTACTTTCACTACTTCTATTATAAATAAACTATAAATATCTTCTAGAATATATAATAAATTGTCATTAACTATCTGCTAAAATATATGATTTCATTAATTATTTAGAAGCTAAAAAACAAAATATTAATTTTTAAGTGATATTAATTTATGTCGATGTCAATTCGATGATTTATATCGAATGATATTTTTTTCTGAGTCGGAGGTTTTCTATTTTGCAAAATCATAATGTAATTATGTTTTAATCATAATTTTGATGATAGAAATGGATTTAGCACCCTCAAAAACTCTCAAAGCACCCAAAATTCCATATGGATTTTTAAAAATTTCAACCAAGTTTTATCAAAATCATGCCAAAAAAATCCACATATTCGGACCCAAATTGTAGAATTTTTAGACTATGTGTATTTTTATTTATTTGCATATATTGAAAATCATATAAAATTTACAAAATTAAAAATAACAATGACATTTCAAGATGTAGCATATTTTCTCTTTTAGTGATTTGAAATATTAACAAGATCCTCGAGATAGCAATGTCAATGCCCAATTGTTAATGAGCTTTTGATAAAAGAAGACAAAGCAATGTTCTTAGTCAATTTAGAGAAAATGTATTGGAAGTGGGATTCACATGGAAAATGTATGAGAAGTGACCATATCCCACTTCCAATCAACAACTTCCTTTGTAGATATTTTGTTGTTCAATGATTGGTTTTGTTTTTCAAGTACCTCTACCACTTTTATCAAGTGCACTTGCCCCTAAAAAATATTTTGTGTATTCATGATTTCTTAACATCAAAGACTTGTTTCTATAGCTAATCATCCTAAATGGTTTTAGTCAAAATGACCAATGTATTTTTGGCTTCAAATAATTGTATCCAACAAAGATCCTCTAAAATAGACCCTATCTTAATGTTGTCATTGCACCTACATCTAATCAAGAACATTTCTCTATTGGTAGGCATTTGCTGACGTCCTCCTCAATTTTCCATCTTGCCAACGGGAGGACGTCGCATTCATTGAAGGAATCCTACAAGTTTTTTGCACTAGTTATTAGGTGAATACCGTAGATATTATAACCTTCAAATCACGAGACAAATAATGTCCTATGTTATTTTAAAAGTGATTTAATGTTTTAACAGTGTCATTAATGTACATTCATTGGTATGAATAATAGTTAAGGAAAAGGCAGTCGAGTCCAACCCCAAACGTGTGCCTTGTGACAACGTTAATATTACTTTGAGCCATTCATTGACCAGGGAAACTCAATATCGTGTCTCGTTCTTCTCCCTAGCAAATATTGGAGGAGAGAATTACCCGAAGAGAATGTATCAATGCTTGAATCTCAAATATCCTCAATGTTAGATAATGTGGTCTTGCATGTCAACTGTTCTAGGTGATTCCATGAAGCTGGGTAACACTTTTTGGTCAAATGTGGTGATGAAAACCTGATTTTTTACTCACGTGCTAGATAGAAGCCATCGAAACACATATATGCCACGTGAATTTCGACTTGTGGTAAAAAAAACAATTTGTAGAATATTATGTTTCCTTCTCAACGATATTTTTTTTAAAATATTCCGATGTCATTTAATGTGTGAAATTTTGCATTTAATGAACTGTGTGACCTTAAAATTTGAAGAAGTTAATAAGTGGCTCGTGTCCAACCCCAATAATTCAATCTTACATTAATAATTAAAAAATATATATATACGAGCATGATTTACACAAAATGCATTGTGGTATGCATATTTTTTGTTAATTTATTTCGTAATATACAATTATTTATTACTTTTCAAAAGTGACCACATCCGATTTCAGCATCATTTTATACACATGTGTGTCCATCCTAGCTTTTTTTCCAGTGTTTTAAAAAATTGAAAAACCAAAAATACCCTTTTGAAGACAACACGTCAATGTGTGGGCTCTGTATTTTTCCGAAATTTTTGTATGTGTATTTTTTACCCTGCGGATTTTTCTTTGAGTTGCTTCGAAGTTGTTGTCAGGTTTTCTAAGTGTAAGTTTTAGAACTAATTTTTAAAAAAAACCATATGAATGCCAAAAAGCATGCATGATACCTCAATGGATAGAGGATTTGGTGATTAATCTATCAGTATGAACTTCCCTCAGTTGTGTGCCATGAATGGTAGTGTTTACACCCCTAAAAGACACAAAGAAACATTGATTTTCCTGTAAGAGGGTTGAATCCCTGCTTTTCAGGCCCTCAATCGAGCTCTGGAGCTCGATCGAGGTTTTAAAATACCTCGATCAAGGTTTTAACCAAAGCTCGATCGAGAAAATTATAGAAAGCTCGATCGAGGTCTAGTTTTTATTAAAAAATCATACAAAAGTGGTCGGGATTGAAGTTAAGCATTGATGGCATTAATGTCATTTCAACTACCTTCCTAACACCATTTCCCACCCGAATTCCTAAATAAATTCTATATAAACATAAAACATAAACATCTTATTAATTTTATCATTTACAATTGGATAACCAATTTGAATCAATGCTTGTGTTCTAATGCAAATTTAGCATTGTGTATTTTGTATTGTGTTTACATATTGTTGTAGGTGTGAATTTGGATTGTTGGTCTTGATCAAAATGGGAAGCAAAAAGCATCGAAGTAAAATATCTACTAGGAATCAAATCAATACCGAAGAAATAAGAGAGAAAGATAGAGAAAGAAAGAGGAAAACAAGAGCAATCTTGAGAGAAAAAGAAGTTGCAAATCAACCTATGATGGGAGAATCAAATGCCATTGCTAACAATATTGGTATAATTTAAAAGTTATGCAATTTCATATTCATAACTATAATTTTTTTTTCCTAGTGATATAGTTCATATAATTCCATTCATATTTTCATATAATTTCATATTGCATAATATATTTAATTTCATAGTGTTCTAGTTCATAATTTATATGTGTGTGTGTGTGTGTTAAATTGTTTAGAATGTAAATATAATTTTGTAATTGTAATTTTGTAAATAATTCATAAACTTATATAAATTGTATGTGCGTGTTTGAATTCATATATATGTATTCATAATTGTATATAAATTGTATAATCTCATATTCATATAATTTTATAAATTGCATATTCATATATTTAATTTCATAGTGAACTCTAATTCATAATTTTTATATATACATGTACATGTTAAATCAAGTTTAGAATTTATTATAATTTTGTAATTGTAATTTTGTAATTAATTCATAAAGTTATATGTACATTGTATGTGCATGTATGAATATATATATGTATTTATAATTGTATGTAAATTGTATAATTTCATATTCATATAATTTTATAATTTCATATTGCATAATATAGACTCACATATATATAATTTTTATGTAAAAAATTACAGAGATTGTTCTCAATGGGAGTTGATTGCACTGGTCATCATCGATTTTAATATTCAATTTTAATTTAATATTCATGTATATGAACATTTTCATAGTGTTCAAATTACAATTTTACATTACACTATAATAATGATGATAATTACATTACAATTACAATTACAATTTTACAATTACATTAAATTGCAATCATTACATTATTACATTACATTCACAATTACATTACATTACAATAATTACATCATTACATTACATTACAATTTTAATATTGATTTAAATTCATATGCATGTATATGAACATTTTCATAGTGTTCAAATTACAATTTTGAATGTTACATTAAATAATAATGATGATCTCTAATTACATTAAACAATTACAATTTTAATTTTAAACGTGTACAATTTTAATTTCATATTCATGTATATGAACATTTTCATAGTGTTCAAATTACAATTTTACATTACATTACATAACATATTCAAGCAAAGAGGTAGATATAATATTAGATGTATATAAGAGTATTTTTTGTACTCCAGTGCAAAAGGAGGTGAATATAAGTAGCCTTCATTGTAAGGAAGAGAAGGAGATGACACAACTCTTCCATATCAACATCCATATCATGAATACCAAGGTTGACGCTCTATTGGATTATACTTCACAATACAATCTCATATAAGCACATTAATATGCATGGATTATTTAACAATGTTCTCAAAGAAACGCATAGACCATGTCAATAAGATATTACGTAGTTAATCTAAACAAAAATCAATTTCCTTATGTAACATATTAACTCTAGTAGAAGAAGATTGAAACACTTGTCAACATGTTGATCATTAGTCCAAAAGTGTTATTTTCCTCCATATTGAGTTTAATAACAATCAATTTATCCTTCCATGTCTTGAATGTGCATCATAAATTTAGTAACATATTCTCCTTCCTTCATGTTCAATGTGTAGGACTAATTCCTAAGGTCATTCTTTTCAAAACTGCATGTTTTATATCAAGGAGACAATAAGAAGAGGAAGGAAATATAACAAAGGAGAATTCAATATGGACAAATTATTAATTATGAAATTATGTATCTACGGTAAGAATTTAAAAATAGGACAGATTAAGATATAGGAGGTCGCCATTGATTATGACCTACAAGGTCAAGCAAGGAAAAACTTAGAACACTATTTTGAGTTGGTGGGGGTTTGCTTGGGGCATATTTGGCCTAATTTATACAAGTAGATGATTTATGTATGGAAGAAAAGTCGGATGGCACTAGGAATCCATTCTATGAAGTCTTCAACAACAGTATATGCCCTCATTCTGCCACATACAATGTGTTCATTGTTTTTTTTTGTAAGGAAGGCATGCTCGAAGACTTTAACTCTCAAAGTAGATCTTGGGTGCTTTCTAAAAAATATATAAGAAAAAAATTATTCTAATTGTATAAACTTATAAGATTTCAACATCCTATTTGAAACCAAATAGACCTATGAGACTATAACATCAACCAATTGAATCAAGGGTATTAATATAAACTTGAACATAATTGTATTCTAGCATATGATAATGATGATAATTACATTACAATTACAATTACAATCACATTACAATTACAATTACATTACAATTTTACAATTACAATTACGATCACATTACAATTACAACTACATTACAATTTTACAATTACAATTACATTACATTGCAATCTTGTACAAATGACTAGGAATCATACTTAATAACCTAATTTACTTAATAACATATAGATTGGGACATAAGTCCCGTCCGCAACAACTGTGGGAAGTACTTAGGCTTTGCCCTAAAACTCATTATGAGGAGTACCACAGGAAGCCCGAAGTAGCTGGCCAATGAGAGGACCTACCAAGCGAAAAAGGAAATGATCCCTACCGAATTGACTAGATTCCCACCTGTGAGGAAAACCAAAGAGCTGTCGTTTGTGGCCAAGCGGTTAGCAGTTTTACCTGTGCCATGAAGTGAGGTGTACTGCCCCAATACTCAAGCTTGAGATAGCCTTGGTGGACGAGTGACTACCTTTTAACCACTAGGAAGCCGATTTAAACCGGTGTCCATATTCATCTCCATTTACTACTACAGCCACCATTGTTTTCATTTATTTGTTAATTTGTTAACAGACAATGGCAATATGATAAACTTAAAATAAAATGTTATTCAAGCTTGTATAATTTATTTGCTAATTTTTTAACTAACAATGGCAATATGATAAGTAAAATAAAATGTTATTCAAGCTTGTATAATTTATTTGCTAATTTTTTAACTAACAATGGCAATATGATAAGTAAAATAAAATGTTATTCTTGAGCTTGAATTTATTTGTATTTAATCTTGAGCTTGTAAATTTATTTTTGAGTTTGTATTTGTTTATTGCTAGATCTTGGCCAGCCATCAATGGATCATGCACCCTCTGATTTCTCAAGAGTAATTGGGAGCTTCAACGACGTTGGAATGGCTGCTAATTGTTTAAGAGGGTTGGATGATGCCACTCAAGAAAATTTCAAGAACCCGATCCCTGATCGGACAATCAGAGAGCATTTTAGTAACATAATCAAGTTGTACTTTGAACAGCAATAAGTGATTACACAAGCTCAAATCCTACATGGATTGATAAAACACAAAAAATCAAACGTGCCACAAAGTTGTTGGGTTTTAAGGATGTTAAAAATAAAAATGCATGTGAGAATGTAACAAAAAATGTAAGAACTGCACTATTTGCATTTGAAAAGTCAAGAAAAACGAATATCAGCGTTGCTCGTAGGGTAGTTACAACTACTATTATGGCACGAAGCACCTCAAGAAATTGAATGGTCGAAACAATGTCAAAGCTGCTCCACGTTTCAAGAAAAACATTGCACAAATACACTAAATTTAGGGTAAATATAGATGAAAACAATGAAGCTACGTGTTGGTCTCTTATATGCAAAGAAGCATATAAAGACAGGATGGAAGATGGCATTAGAGAGAAGGTGATAGAGTATTGGGACAACCATTCTCGTGCTATACCAGATCAAAAACATGTCCTGTGACAGCATTCTGGCATAGGCATTTATAAGGAGCATTGCAAGCATGTTATGGAGATGACAGGAGTTGCTTTGTTCAAGGAATTCAAAGAATCAAATCTCGGTGTCCAGATCTCATTTACCATGTTCAGTAAGTTGAAATCATGGTATATTAGGCCGAATACGATTCAGGACACTTGTTATTGTCGATACCACATTGAATTCCAGTTATACTACAACACATTTGTGGATTTTTGCAAAAAACATTGGGATGGTGAACTAGCTCCTCACACAGAGCGGGATTTTATTTTTATGATACTATGCAATAGGAATCTTGAAAATGTGTTTTTCAATAAAAGGTGTGTAGGTGGGAGAAGATTCCATGAATGCGATGATTTGGAATTGTTCCATAGGAAGTTTCCTATAGATCCAACACACCCTGGATTGTCATATATCACAGTTAAGTGGAAGAGATATGAGTATGTCTCCATGAATCCATCATCTTCTTCACATGTTCCATCTAAGAGGATCGACTTGCTCGAGGATGATATTCCTATTTCAGACTTCATGGACAAGTTTCAAAGTCAAATTTACAAATGCATTAAACACTCCCACAAGTCTAGGTGGAAAGCTTTAGAATTGAATCATTCTCGTGAGGTTTTTGAGCCAGGAACAATCCTATCGGTGGTAGACTTTGCTGAGAATTACACATTTTCTCTTTAGAGAGAGATACAAAGTGAGTATTATCACTCCGACCAGGTGTCCATCTTCGTACATGTATTGTATAGACATGCTCAGGTGAGAATTGATGGTAGGGATAGCACTCCTCAGTCACGTGATGTGATCAAGGAATACCATTTTTTTGTCAGTGACGATCGTGAGCATGACACGTTGTTTGTTCAACACTGCTTTGGGTTGATTTATGATTCATTCAAAAAGAATGGGGTGTCATTTACAGAACACTGGATTTGGTCAGATGGGTGTGTAGGACAGTTCAAATTGGCACTCTCATTTTATTGGTTGAGTTGCCTTCACAAAGAGACAGGAATTTGACACGCCTAGAGATTTTTTGAAACAGGGCACGAAAAGGGTGAACATGATGGCACAAGTGCATGCATGAAATGAGCACTTCGGAGGTACCAAATGAGTCATAATGGATCTCGACTCAAGTGCTCAACATTAGTTGATTGGTGCACACAAAATTTGGGTCACCAAGGTCATGAACAAGCAAGGTTGGTGCGCAAGTAGGAAAAACCAACAACTTAATTGGAATTTAATAAATGTGTTTGTATTATATATATGCGTGTGTGTGTGTGTGTGTGTGTGTGTGTGTGTGTGTGTGTGTTATTTGATGCAGGTTTTTTTGGGATGTTTCCCTTGGTGATGTGAATGGATCCATTCCATGGTATTGTGATACCATACCTAGTACAAGAGAACTGCATTCATTTCCTAGTAAAGACATGGGCGACATGTTTTCCATTGAAACGAGGAAGCATGCATGCTTCTGTGAGTTCTACATTAACGCCAATGGACTAGGGGTTTATCATTACATGAACGATGCATATGTCAAACATTGTAAATATGTCCCTCTTAATCCAAAGGGGCCACATCCAATTCTGACGTGGCAAGAGATGCACACTAAGGAGCCAGTGGTTTCACTAGATCATGATCGGGTTTCTGATTTGGTTAAGAAATGTACATGATACTTGATTGAATGTTTAAGTCTATAGTCCTGTACACATGCATATATATATATATATTGTTTAATATTTGAAAATCTTGATGCGGGTAATGTATTTGTTGTAATTGCACCACCGGGAAATGTTGAGCATGTGGCATACTTTTTGATGCGGTGTACACAAATCAAAAGCAGGTTGGTGCGGCCCTATGTCGACGAAGAGTTCATGTACCAAGTTGGTGACCTAGTTGTGATGGGCCACGTTTTTGAAAAAATGAGAAGACAAAGTGACTATATTATTTACAAATATTTCATGCCTGAATATATATCTTGTCAGTACAGTCATTTGGTGGTGGCAGCTCGGATACATCTCATTGAAATGAAGGTGAAGAGGGGTGAACCAAAGAGATGGAAGATGTCAGTAGCTGACCATGATCGTATTATGGATACATGCATTCCTATAACCCATTGGCCAGATGAATGAAGGTTATATGTCACTTTTGATGTTGACATAGTTGACATGCTTTTGAAATGTAGGAAATCAAAATTTCTTCTGAAATATATCATTTGTATTTAAATGTAATTTTTGTAAACATATATATGAGAGTACATTTGCATTCACATATGTACTCTATGTGCATGAACACCTATACCTAGGAATAGACAAGTTGTAAATTGTAAACTTGTAAATTGTAGACAAGTTACATTGTAGACAAGTTTTAAATTGTAAACTTGTAAATTGTTAGTGACATGCAATCCAAAGAACAACACATACATTTATTGCGTCCTCATTAAATCTACCGATTGCAATCGATATTAATTGTAAGTTATGTTAGATTGTAAGTTTCGTTTGATGGACAATTTTGCAAAATTGTAATTTTTTTTACAAATGAAACCAAATTTAAAATTGTAGTTGTAAATTTTTTTGTATGTGAAATCAAATTTTACATTGTAGTTGTAATTTTCATCTAGTAGATCTTACATTGTAAAGTTGTAAATTTTGTAACATTTTAATTGTAAGTTGTGTTCTATTGACAATTTTACATGTAAACATTGTAAATTTTGTAAACTTGTAATTTATTTAAATTGCAAAATTGTACAATTTCGTAAGATTGTTCCACATTGATGATCTTGTTAAATAACATTAAGATTACATAAAACATAAAAAAAAACTTTTAACTATAACTACAAATAATTAAAACATTTTACAGACCATTATGTTCAAAAAAAAGTTCATATATATATATATATATATATATATATATATAGATATCGATAATCATCAAGTACAAAATAATAACGTCCACAAATAACAGTCTACAAATCACTCCTACGCCATTGATTGAGAGATCGACCATCATGGCCACTATCGTCAGCTACACTACCGCCAGCTAGACTATGCCCATCACGAAGAAAATTTTCTAGTATGAGAACTGCAGAAGTTAAAACCGT
>LPNX010879896.1:298119-475375 GCA_001517045.1 Pseudotsuga menziesii | reverse complement strand
ATATATCTATGAACTCACCTCACTCGAGTTGAGTGTCAGGTTTGGGAGGATGGGTTGCTGAGACGAGCCTTCATCAGGACCCGGCTGATGAGCGGCTATCCACTCATCTGTAAACATCACAGCGGCTTCAACGCCCTCATCTACAGCTGCCTGTGTCTACGTCTGTTTCCACATGACATGAAAATAGTTACATTATTGAATTGCAATTTGAACTTGAGAATTACAATTTCAACATGTAAATTATAATATGAACCAAAAAATGCAAAAAATTAGAACATAAATAACTAGTACCTTGTCGATTGGCATGCCATAAGTAGGACTTGAGCGGGGATGTGTAGAATCCTGTGCAACACCTTGCCTCTATCATGTACAATATGAGCAAGATAAATGACGAAAGTTAGATTATACCAAAATATTACATGTTCAACAATTGACTCCTTTAGAAATTCCAATCGAGGATGACAGTTAACACATACCTCATAGATGTTGGCAGGTGGAACTACAGCGGGACCTCGAATAGATGCATCACTGCCAAAAAGGACCTCCATGAAATTAGGCTCCTACATGGAGGTCTAACACAAAGAAAACTATTAGTTAAAAAAATGATACATTTGAGAATACATTGCAATCATGACAATCAAATGACGACTTGATCAAATGATGACAATAAAGATATACATGTCCCATCGGTCAAGGCCTGCATCTATGATGCAGTACAAAATATGCATCACGGGCCATGATATCATAATGCATTAGTGTGTTGTGATCAAGAACGTTGAGAACATCATAGATCACCCACTATATTTCAGGATCTGCAGGTGCAATGGGTGCTCTATGTCTCTCTACCTGCACAGCCATCATGGTACCATGCATCATCATGAATGTCACCTCTGCCAATGCACTCTGCTCCTCATAAGCTAGTTGAGATTAAACAGCTACATCATCTGTCCTAAGCATGGTCCTGGAAAGGTGACCTACCAAAGGCTCTAGCTCTAGCTGAGCTCCAGGGTCTCTCCTAACCCCAGGATGTGCATGATTGCATCCCCCACTAGCACCATAGAAGCTAGATGGTGTGATGGTGTAATCTGGGTGCATGTCTAGGACAAAATCTACATATATATGTTTTTCAAAGTATATTGGGACCTGGTCATGGTGGGGAAACATGCCCACACTCCAATAAACCTATCGTATACATAAGGCACTGCAGCCTCTAGCTTAAACTCCTTGAGTCCAAGCGGTTGACCAGCAACACGGTCAGGAGGGATATCAAATAATGTTCCCTTCACATCATGGCCAGCTGTTGCATGTTTCACTATATCCCAGTTATCAGGACCCCTCACTATGGTCCTTCTTCTCTGACATGCACTGACCCAAAGAGAACTCAATGGTCCGATGGACCTGTATACCTTCAGTATATTGTCTACTACCTTTAACATCATCCACATCGAACGTGATGCGGGAGAGTGCTCTGAAATCTCTCGTACATTAACTCGCAAATTGTCACATTGATTGGTAATGTATTGTATCATAATACATGTGATCTCATCCTCCCATGGTGCTTCCTCAGAAGGGTCGAGACCCTCCTGTGCAGCACCTGAAAATTAGATGAAAACATAAATATCAGTCAAAATACATACATCAACTGTAGGTGAAATTGAAATCAATATAAATTAAAGGTACCGATAAATGAAAGAAAAATATATATGCATTTAATGTACATGTCTCGTGGGGAACCTCCCCACCGACACCAACAGTATCATCCTCGTTGCTCACAGGCACAGAACGACTGCTTGTGTGGCTGTCGCTCATCTCCCTAGTAGGAGCATGTCTTGGCGCAGAATGCCTAGGCGAACCTATAAAAATAGAGACACAAGTTGATTAAATATACACTTGTGAAACAATTTAATTTGTTGTTTAACTAACAAAAAAGAGTACATCATGCGCAATTGTATACTTACAAGTCCTCTGTCGACCTCCGGGGCGAGGAATGGACGCAGATCTGCTAGTGTTGTGCCTTCGACGAATCAAAGAACCCCGCTGTAGAGATGCATCTGCATGAAATAAGGCATAATAAATGCAGTCAGCATACAATATAAGATAAATGATAAATATTTCAATAATAAAGATTTTTTGAAATTAAATTAATATATCATCACATGGTGCACATTATTAATGGGAGAAGGATCATGAGTGTGAGCACAATCAATAAGGAAATGACACATGCAAATGGTTTTTTCATAGATAGTTGAGCTTGATCATTCATGCCATGTGTGTGAATGCAAAAGTGTTCTTGGGACTCATGGTTTTCGCTTAAAGTTCAAATCTCTAACTTTTCAGATCCCAATCCAATAGTTCAGTCTCTAACTTTCCATTTCAATTTATTTTAAACTTTACCTATACACATAATTTATGTCAATATCATTTTTCCACTAGGTACAAGTCAACCATTTCATCAAGGATATTCAGAAAAGATACAATAATATGTTCAACATGTCTACCTATCTCGAGAATATATCATAGCAGCCCTATCCCTGCCCTATGGTTTTATGCTAACTTTAGCAAAAACTAAAACAAACGTAGATATGCGTTATGTCTTGATATAATTTATTATTGATAGTATACTATTGTCGTATTATGTAGAATAATAGATGTGCCCACACTCAGATCTATTAGCTAATGAATGCATGGAACTTGGCTACCCTATTGCTATTATTGCCATCAATATTTCTCCGTTGCAAATTGAACCTCCCATATGGGGATTAACTGGATAAAGAGAGACTTAGTATTTTAGTATATGCCTTATGCTTTTTTTATTGTGCTTACTCATTTATTTATTGCCCAAGACCAATTGTAAACCACTGGAACACATTATTAATGCAATGAATGAAATACATAGATTTCACATAAAATCGTAATGGCAAGGAGGAAGTCTAGATGCAAGTCTCCATGGATTGATGAATGGGCATCGTTATTCTCATAAGCTAAGGCAATAAGGAGGGAAATACTAACTTGTCCTGACTAACCTATCCTGGATGAAAAATGTCAATGTCTTAATGTATAAATTTATATATTTTATTAGTAATATATTGCACTATTATTTTAAAATATTCTAAATTTTTAATTTTTAATTTTTAAAATGTTGAATATAAATCTATATATTTTTTCTAAAAAATATCAAAAATATAATTTTATCTTAAATTATGGATTTCTATTAAATTTTTAATTTAATATTCTTTAAAAAAATTTAAAACATGAATTTCTATTAATTTTTTAATTTGATTTTTTTTTCAAATTTACAAACTTAAATTTATTAATATTTTTTTCCTTAAAAAAAATAAAATATCAACAAAAAAATAAAATGTCAACATTTTCATAATACGTTTGAGCTTCAAAAAAAACAAAAATACATATTTATACACTTTTCAATAAACTAAAATCAAAATATGTCTACTAAGTCAAAACATACATATCTTATTTTATTATGAAAAATTATTTATAAAAAATATAAATATGAAGTAATATAATAATTTAATTTTAATTATAATTATTTATTTTAATTAAATAGTTAGTAGTTAAAATATATATGTGTGTGTGTATTTAAATATTTAAAAATTATAATATATATAATTTTTAAATATCTAAATTTGAATATATATTAAAATATTTAAAGTAAAATATATGGGTTTAAATAAATGTCTCCACAAGTTTAAAGTTCATGATTGTCTCGCGTCTAGGGTTTGTATTTTTTTCAATCCTCCATGTATTCTCAAATGATTGAAAAAAATTGGGCAGCATTTCAGCTTGCCTGACACACATTTCAAAATTAAACCGGCAGCATAAACGCTGCCGGATAGAAATATTTATACAAACTATAAATTTAAATTTTAAACTTAACAAATTGAATTTTTTCAATCCTCTGTGTATTCTCGGAGGATTGAAAAAATTTGGGCAGCATTTATGCTTGTCGGGCACACATTTAAAAATTAAACAGACAGCATAAATGCTATCGGTTGACAAAATATGTATAAAACAAAAAAATTAAATTTAAAATAAATAACAAATTTCAATTACGATTTTAAAAAAATCCAGCAGCATTTCTGCTTGCCGGCACACATTTCAAACATAGTAGACAAAAAAAAACCCTACAATCATCAATAAAAATAAAAAATTTCAATTTCAAACTAACATTTAAAAAAAAACAAAGTAATGTTTTGAACATTTAAATTTCAAATTAGAAGTTTTGGGTGTTACCTCTGGGATCCGACATCGTGGTGGAAGGCGAAGGTTGTCGTCCCTTGCGCAGGAGCTTGCTCGAGGTTACAGCAGCTTAGTCGAGGGTTCTCTATCATATCTCGATCAAGAATGTGCAGTGCAAAAAATGGGGAATGGTCGCAGCTGCCCGCGACCTTTTTATAAAAAAAAATTACCAGGGACCTTGATCGAGTTTTGGAGCTCGATCAAGGTTTTATTAAACCCTCAATCGAGCTTTGGTTTAACCCTCAATCGAGATAGTAATAGCTCGATCGAGGGTTTTACAAAAGCTCGATCGAGGGTTTGACAAAACCTCGATCGAGGGCTTATTAAACCCTCGATCAAGGTATTAATAGCTCGATCGAGGTGGCGCATTTTTCTTTTTTTGGAAATTTCTTTGCTAAAAATTGTGACCCACCTCCATGGATGCACCCTTCTATCAACGACAACATGAATTAATTGTCATATTCCTACTTTGTCTCTACATATTTGATCGTGGTTCTCCTGTAATGTCGACGGTTAAGTAAAGTAATTTTGTTTTGAATTAATGCTAATGTTAGCATTAATGGATTTGTCTGCATCATTCATTTACCCTACCCATTTGATAATGTTATACACTAGCATTTGCACCAGGAGGTGCAAAGGAACGTCGAGAGGAAAAATCCAAATCAGAATATATAACAGGATTATTGAACTTAACACTTACAAAATAACAAGTATGAGATATCTTTGCTTTTCAAAATGAGAGAAATTCCAATTGGTCTTAACAATGAACAACACATAATAGTTTGGCATTGCATGGCATAAACTAATCTCGTAACAAACAAGACTCCAATGTGTTGTTATAGTTGATGGTGTAACAACTGATAAAAGTAAATTAGAGGAAATTTGGGGTCTAAAATGGGCCTTATAAGAAAACGTGCCAAAATAAGTTTTTGTGAGTTGGAATTCAAGAACCAATAGAGTTTCCATAAAATANATTTTATTATTTTAACTATTATTTTATTATTTTAACTATTATTTTATTATTTTCCTTAGGAGGCCCATTTTAGACCCCAAAATTCCTCTAATGAAACATGTTTGATATAAACCAAAGTATGAAATGAACAATAATAATCCCATGTAGGATCCAACATAAAAATATGGTGTTGGAAACATTCCAGGCCAGCATAAGGAGTTCATGTACATGAAAATTGAATCCTCATGCTCTGAAATGGAAATGACCCTTTCCCTTTTGCAAATCATAAGTTGGATTATATAGCTTTATGTGTTGGGGTTGGTAATGAGACACCTTGTATTAGCTATTAAGGAATAGCAAAATATGTCATATCACCACCCATACCTATCATGTTGTACATCAATTATCCAAATTCCAACTCTAACCCCAACAACTTATTACGACTGCCAATAGAGAGGGAAAATAAAAATTGAGAATTGTTCCACATGAATCCATGCCGAGGGATGCGTGTATCTGTTTTCCATGTTAATGAATTGTTTCAGTTTTAATTGCTGGAGAAAAATCTGTTGGCAATAACAATTATGAACATCCTGGACAATTAAACTCTCAAATTGAAAGTAAACATATAGAAATTCAAATCAGCAATAAATCCAATGTCAAATATCTACCCTTTACTTATTTTTATCAAAATTACAATACATCTCCAAATAAACAAGTTTTATTGCAATAAAAGAGGCATATATACCCAGCAACACCATAATTTCAAAGTTCCTTAATAGATAAGTTCACCTTTGGTATTTTCTATATATCCTACAACATAGTGGTAAAGTCTTCTCTTCCAAGAATGGTCGATTTTTTTATTTCTTTTGTGTTCATTATGCACACAAGTATTAATGCAAAGTTTTTTTTTTCATTTTGGCTCTCTTACTTTATCTAGTCATGTGTTTTTAAAATCCCTAGATGCACAATTGAAACATTTAGTTGATCCTATTAACATGGAATTGCAAATTTTGTCACTACCGTAGACCTTTGGGAGTTATATGAATGCTATAAACTTTAACATTATAATCTATACTTACACTATCATCTCTTAAATGGTATCAAGTCTATGGGACCCAATCAATCCTCGGGATCCTACCATGTTGTCCTTTATGGTATTTTACATAGCCAATTCTTTAGCAATGCAATTGCCATTATGTATGGGATGCTTTTGAATCATTGTTTTCCAAGTGTCTCCTCTTACAAACCATTGATTGATGCTGTTTCTAATGAAATCCTCATGAATAATGCTTTAAAATACTTTCAATAAAAACTAAAACATAATTGTGTTCCTCACCTAGGTACATTAGTTTTGTTCCAAGCTTTTATGATTTTTCCATAATGACTCTCCAAGCAACAATGATCTCAATATTCCTAATAACGTTCTTTTGAAACTCCAACTTATCATCTCAATATGTTAAGTGTGTTTTCCTCTCGTCCTTAATCAATAAGCATAATAATGTATCCATGTTTATTTGGATCATTTTTAAATCCATTGTCACATTCAGCGGTACCAGCTGTGCCAGCAAACAACTTTTATTACTAAATAAAGGTGTAGTCTAAATATTCTAAGTTTTTACTGAGCATATTTTAGGCTTTATTTTGTTTGGATTCTGGTTGGAAATCTTTGAAAAAATCTTAGAATTGCATATATTACCTGTATAAACTGCATAATTGGGTGTCATGAGAAATTTTTGGAGTATTGGAGGATGATATTCATAGATTCAAAAACACAATTTAAACACTTTCAAATTTAAATTTTACCAAAACAAATTTACTAGATTCAAACCAAATCCTATAGTAAAATCAAAAACTTAGAATAAATACTCTGCTCCTTGAATAAAAAAGCTTACATAATCCATTTATATTTTAAATATATAATAAAATACTTACCATATTAAAATAATAATAATAACAAGAGCCACGAGGTGGCAATGTCTTGCTGATTTCAAAACTAGATTTTAGTTTTGGGTAAATTACTTGTTTTTTTTTAATATCATGGCTATTATAAAATTGTTGGGAAATGATTAAATGTTCATGGAAAAAAAATATTGAGCTGTAATATTTTATGGAAAACATTAGCAATTCAACATTTGTTAAAGGAAAAAAACATTAACATCAACCAATCAACCTTTCTAATGATCTATGATCTTTTTCTACACCAACAATTTCGTCACATGCATTATAAACATGCTTTATCAACATATTTTCATCTAAAATGGTGCAATATTTGTTTTTGAATGCATCCTAAAATCTTAGCATGAGATGATATTTTTTTGTTCAGACACCTAAGAATATTGATGGTATAAAAACGGCAAGTTTGCATTTCAGGTTTCTGTTTTCAGAGTCAAGCCATACATCATCAACAAAAAAACACAACACATATGCATATATGGAGAAATTCAGCGAGCAACATTTGTCTATTTTTTATTTAAAAAGTGAAAATTTAAAAAAGTTAGAGATGTATTATCAATAGCTAAAAAAAGGAAACGTTTACTGCAGTAAAAAAATAATAGTTAACAAGTGGGAAATGAAATCAGAAGAAATGCAACATAACATTCGTTATATAAAAAAGATATTATGTCATAAGATAGTATAATATATGAAATAGCAGTTGTAGTAGACAAAATATCAGTATATGTTTAAGAGGTGTGGTATGCTAAAAAGACATAGCCATGTTTCAAAAATGGAGTCATGTTATTGTGACATATGCAATGAAAGTTGTGTTTTACACTGCACATTGTCTGCTACAAGACTGAAAACAGTCTTTCTATGCACAATAAACAAGTTACAAAAAGGAACACATATCTAAACACAGTATAAGTTGGGAACGTGAGCGTCAAAAATGGATGCAAGTTGTTTTCTTATTTCCATAGCTAGGTCTGCACATTTGACACAGTAAAGTGAGACCATTAAGCAAAATTTTGAACATTGTAGAGCATAATTAATTTCAAACGCTGCAAAAAACAAGTTTTTTGAATATTTGAAAACTATTTTTTTCCTGAAAAGCCAAGTAATGTAGTTGCTTTAAAAAAACAAATGTTTGTGCTGTAAAAAAAGTCGTTTGAATATTTGGAAAATGGTTTTTTTTAAGAAATTGATGTAGTTGTTCAAAAAACAAATGTATATTTGGTTTGTACCAAAAAATATGCTCGCATAGACTCTTTTTTTAAGTTGGTAGTGTGATATGCGATTTTCTTTTCTTTTTTTTAAAGGGGGTTACAGGATTAGAAGCAAACCTGTGAATTTGTATTGGTTGTTAAGTTCTTGCAAGATCAGTTATTATGTTGTCCATTTCCAATTTGAAAGTCCCTTCTTGGAAAAATCTTCGCAGGTTGAATATCACAAAAGAAACACTTTGACAATATTGTTCATATGAAACAGCTGCAATTGTTGGGCAAGTTTGCTTCAACAATCGACCTCGTAAAAAAAATTCTATCAAACCATCTGGTGTGTCCAAATTGCATTCAAGGTTGTGTTCATATCGAGTTTATGTTTCTTGTTTGCAGAATATACAAAGCTGAAAATTTTGTATCATTGGCAAGTTGCAGTTGTTGCAGTAGCTCTAAATGGAGGAGAAAAGACATTTTTGGGTTTGATAATTCTTTGGATCTATAAATTCCATAGTTATATAACATAAAATATGATAAAAAAATCCACATAGTTGATTTTTTTATTGTTCAATGAATCAGAAGCGGAAAACATGTTTTCCTTGTCTAGTTTTAAAAACAGGAAGGAAAAAAAATTGTTTATTGCATGAACAACTTCATATAGGGGACGAGAAGAAGAGAACAAAATCAAGTGTATAGAAAAAGTGAATTTATGTTTTTGATTCAGCAATTGGAACAAGGTTCTAAATTGCATAGTCATCATTTAATGGATCAATAAATGTGGATGTTGATGTATGTATTATATGAATGCCTCTTGCACCATTCGTGACTATGTTTTTGAAAAGATAAAATGGTGCATCATTAGATGCAAGTTGCTCTTGCACCTGCAAAAAAATCTCTTTATATGTTTCACCGACTTGAAGTTGTAGAAGAAAGAAAGAAACATGTGTTATTGTTTGTGAATAATTTAAAAGAGACTGATCTAGTTGCATATATATATATATATATATATATATATATATATATATATTGCAAGGCAGGAAAAAAGATCGAAATAGTGTTTATGGAACAATAGCACACATATATAAGCAAAGGTATTTACAGTTGCATGGGTGTTCGTTGTTTCACCCTCTTTGATGTAGAAATTGAATTGTTGGTTGTTGTATTGAGCTGCGACAATTATTGTTGCAATTGAAACAACAACATAGCTATCATTCAAAAACAGAAATTCAGAAATGGTCATATCTAGAGGAAGTCTTGGCACTCTAAAAACTATATCAATTGTTTCAATGGTAGTGTTTGCTAAGATGACAATCGAATATTTTGCATCGCCTCATTCATATTGACCTCTTCTTAAGCCAAATTTATTGATTCGAACACTGTTTCCAGGCTGGAGTAAGCTAGTAAATTGTTTAATCAGGTTGCCATTGACACTGGCAGTGATAGTCATTTGACCATACAAAATGTTTGTTTTGATAGGGGAATTCTGATTTTTATTTTGTGAAGCGCCATAGATAACTAAAACATTCCCTTCGAACGTATTTCCATAAGTTGTTGTACAGAGTTGTATGATGGTAGATGGCTAGACTGGTGTTTTTTTTTGCCTACAAATAATAGAATCAAGATACATGATGAGGTTTCAACTGTCAAATAAACAATGAAGAAAGGTTAATGAAACTATGCATATGTTTAGTAAAAATTTGAGCGTATTTGGTGCAAAATAGTAGGAGAGACAACAACCTCTTGGAATTATCTTTGCTTGATGTTGTGTCTGTTGTTGGCTTGTTTACTTCTAAAAATTTGTCTGCTACTGGAACATTTTCTTGTTGTACTTCTTCCATGAGAGTCTTAAATACAATCAAACTATTTTTTTTTATGTCTTCGTCGCAATCGCTAGCCAAGAAGAATATGATGCACTTCATTTATGTTAAAACATGAACAAATGAAGTAAGTCTAAAGTAGCATTGAGTATCAAAAAACCATGCAAAAAAATATGGGGAAAATACCATAGAAAAAAAATATATTGTTGAATTGAAATACCTTTTCTATGCATAATCATAATGCAATTCCAATAGCAGCGGACATGCACAAAAATTTTTGTGACAAATTTGTTTGTTTTTTGTTTTTTTGGTTTTTTTATTTTTATTTTTATTGGATATATTTAGTGTGAACAATGTATCAAGTCCCTTTTTTCTTTCTTTCTTTGGTTATTTGATGTATCAATTTCTAGGCAATGTTTTTTTTTCCATTTTTTTGGTTTTTTTTCCCTTCATAACAAAGAAGCATCTAACAAGAGTTTTGTAACCTAGAATTGTTTTTCTTGTGTTTTTATGTCAGCAAAACAATGGAAAGAAAAAAAAATGTAGCATAATTTCTGAAAGTACCAAACACATTTAGATGTTGTTGGAAGCATTTGTTAAAGAGGTGTCGATGTTTTGAACAAAAGAGCGCAACTGTTAGAATTCTATGCCTATTTTATACTCAGTTTCCATGAATAAACTAGTTGAAATTTGCAGGGATAGATAAGAAACTGGAATTGTAGTCAGTCCAATACATATCTAAGGTAGTGAAAACAAGATCAGTGGTTTGCAGGCTTGTCCAAAAATGGCCAATCATTGAGCCATAGACAATTGTCAATTTTGTTGTTTTAAGTGTTAGCGACCCTGATTCCATAAAAAGACATAATTTTTTATTTGAATATGTTTTTTGCAGCATATCAATGTTAAAGTCCCCAGCTATCAAAAACTGTGTGTTTCTTATCTTGTTTGATAACATTTTCTCTAGTATATGAAAGAGGCTTTCTAGTTGAGCATGTGGTCCAATGTGTATATTAATCAACTTTAAGAGAGTGGCCCCCAATAATATATCTGTAGCAATTGCCTCAATTTATTTGTTTGCGTAATTTTTAGTTTTTAGAATGGAAATATATTTTTTAATCGAAGTAAGAATACCATGGACAGAAAATGTTGTTATGCAATTGTAGTTGTCTTTGATTTTTTTTTCATATGGTGCTAGGTGCAAGTGTGTCTCTTGTAAAAACAATATGTCTGATTGTATCAACTCATTGTCATTTGTCACGCTATCACTATTCAAATGCAAGCTACGAGTATTCAATGAACAAACAAGAAAATGATTCCTTTTTGGGATCAAATTCAAGCCATATTGAAAATGCCATGAATGTGTTTTTGTAGTCTATCTATTTCAGCTGCTATTGTTTGATAAAGGGAGAAATTATTTTTCTCTAACCTATTTAAAAGGTAAATAAATTTCATATTTTTGACACAATAAATGGTTGCGTAAACAAGGCCATGTTTTTTAACTGCTTTTGGATCAAATGCCAATTTCTCCACTGTAAGACCTTGTGCTCTATGGACTGTGCGTGTACAAGCTAGTTGAATTGGAAACTGTGTTCGCATGATACTAATGTTATGTTCGGTATTTGTTTGCAATGTGATTCATTTGATTGGTGTCCACGAATATTTGATTTCGGGAATAAATAGGCAACACATTTTGTTGCGCTCCAATAGGCAAACATTTTTGTCCATAAATTCAATCCAAATAGAGTCAGGATTGTTGATGGAATAATATCTGAATAACCCTTCTGCACCATTTAGTAAACCATATTCAGTTGAGTAGTTTCCTACTATGAGTTCAACAAGCATGTTTTGCTTCAATCTTAGTGTAGAAGGCAATGCCATTTCCTTGAATGTGTGCTTGGTTTTTTCCATTGGATCAATTTTTCTATCATCTACAATGAAGGAAAATGGCTCCTGATTAACAAGTGATAGCATGTTTGAATTATGTTGTTGTACATCTTTATAAGTGTGAAATAGGTAAGGGAATGTTGAGTACATTGGGGGTTCTCTGTAACAATGGTGGTTTAGGAATTCAATGTCATCCATTATATGTGAGCAGGTTCGCATTCTATTTAGAACATCTATAAATTGCTTGTTCTTTTGTCTGACCATTGTTTTAAGTTCCTAGAATCTAACATTGTATACTAAAATGTTTGTTGATGGAGTCTAGGTTTTTAAAAAATCCAAGAATCGAGAACTGGTTGCGCTTGGAAAAAATCACCACAAAAGATAACATCGATACCACCAAAAGGTTTTCTTGCGACATGCATAATTTCTCTTAGTCTCTTGTCTATGTTAAAAAACATTCGAGATCCTATTAAAGAGACTTTGTCTATTGACAATACTTTCAGATGTGCATATTATTTTGCAAATAAGACAAGTGTATTGGAATTGAGAGGGACCATTTTTGTAGAGCCAAATGGAAATCTCAAACTAGAATGAATTGTAACACCGCCAACATTGTATGCATATTTTCTAGTGAATGCAAGGATCAATATTTTCCTTTTCAAAGGATCGCTTTCAAGTTGTTTATCGTAATAATGTAATAAATCATGGTAGATTGTTTTTGTTGTATGTGTTTTTCCTGTTCCTGCTCCACCAGTTAAGAACAAGTATATTGGACTGAAGGGGTCATTTCTTTTTCGTGGGATAATTTCTTTTGTAATTGTTGCTTGCTCATTATTTAATGTTTTCCTCAAAGGATGATATTCATCTATGGAAACCAAAAATGGTTTTTCAGACAATTTTGGTTGAATTTGATCTTTTTGTTTATTGGTATTTTTATGTAATAGGTCATTACAAATGTCAAATTGTTCAAATCGAGGAATGGTCGTGGTTTTCGTTTTTGATGAATTGGGACAAGAGACTTACACAATGTTTTTTCAATGATTTCATATGTGGCATTAATGCAACCCCATTTTGTTTATGTTGTTGCTACAAACTTTTGTTCAATAGAATCTATATGTTCTTTGCATACCATAAATGCTCAAGACCATGTTTCGTACTTGTTTTTTTGAAAGACACATCTATCTCTGTGTGGAACATAGAGGTTCATTTTTTCTCGAAAAAAATTCTTGGAATATTTTTCTTTGGTGTAATGTATGTAGCGTATGATACATGTCCCATTTCATTCTATTGGTGTTCCATATATAGAGAAATAGGAAGATGCAATTGTGCCAACGAAATGTTTTCGAGCTCTGCAGGATGTGCGATGTATTTTTCTAAAATAGAAGTAGAGAAAATTTCTTCTGAATCATTAGGCTCTTGTTCCAAAAACAAAGGCCTTTTCAACACACCTATTTGTCTATCATCTAGTATAGTGTTTATGAAAATTGTCCTTCTTGATGATGAATAAAGAGGCAATGATATAACAACATGGGTTGCTTGTCTCATGGACATTTGTTGCATATTCAAAATCCCATTGCCAAGTTTGTGTATGGTTTGGATTTTCCCCTCATTATCGGCAAGACATTGGTCTTTGATTTTTTTAAGGAAGTTTTCAAATTGCGATCAAATTTTGTTATGTAAGAACTAACATACTCTATTGCTGCATAGGCATCTGACACAAATTTTGCATCTGTATTCGCTTTCCATAGTTTTGGTATCGTCTTTGCAAACGGGTTTATCCAAATGTCAGAAGGATCTCGTTTTTGTATCAATTTAAAGTGATCAAGCAAATAAAGAAGCAACAAAATGTAATTATCTCTTGTTAGTTGAAAGTCCATTAAGAAATCATCAAAGCTAGTTTTTTTTTGTATTCTCAACTTTCCAAAACGATGAAAAATTCTTTGGCTTTCTATTGTAAAAGAGTATCATTATGTTCTAATGTTTCCAATATTACAGTTTTATCAATAAGGGGTAGAGGGAAGTTGAATCTGCATTTAGAGTGTTTATTTTTTCTAAAAGTATTTGTGTGGTGGTGTGTTTGAATTTTTAAAAGGTTCTAATCTAGGAAATATGAGTTTGTTGACAAGTAGCAATTGATGAAAGAAGTAATTTCATTGTCAGTATTTCTTCCATAGATTGGTGCATCTTTAATCCACAAAAGTCAATCTTCATGTTCATTTCCTCTTTGTTGGAACTCTGTTGTGAAGAATAAATCTACCACCTTTCCAAATATCCGATCATTTTTCAATAGAAAATACTTTAATGCTGCTATTATATGTCTGTAGTAATGATTGCAAATGACTGGGTGTCTTATGATCAATGAATCAATCGTTCGTGTTTGCAAGCTGTCAGGTGCATTTTCCTTGTTGTTTTATGTAACTTGTTGCAATGCTATGCATAAAGGACTCCAAAGATGCTCTGCACTTGTAAATGTTACAAAAAAAGTTGGTGGCCCAAGTTGTCGAATCATAGCAAAAATATATATTTTCATGTTTTCATAGTAGTCAGGGGATGTTCTTATTGCTTTTAAGCAACGATATGCTATTGGAGTTCTAAGAATTTTCTCAAGATTGGATTTTGATTTTACTTCTTTGGTTGTTATTTTTTTCCCTTTAGTTTGCCAATGCGGATTGATATCCAAGCAGTATTAGATAGTTTTTTTTATAATGGCGTTAACTGCCTTGAAGGATATTTTTGTTCCATGTCTCTCGAAATCTTTTCTTTTGTGCTCTAGTTCCCTTTTTTCTATATTTTTATAGGAGAAACGATTGAGAATTTCTTCTGGTCTATTAAATCTATAAAAAAAAATTGGGAAATTTAATTCCTCTAAATACTTATCTTGAAATATGACTAGTGGACTAAAGTGTTCTGATGGTACTATTTCTATTATTTTATTGCTCAAGTCCACTTGAAACATCCCTCGTATCAGGTTTCAATCAAGGTGGCTAGCATGACTAGATTTGTCAAACTCAACTTCCACTCCACAATCGTGTGTAACACGTCCACCATCAACATCCTTGGTGCAAAAATGATATACATATTCCCACATAGATGGGAGCGAATGCACATGTATGAAACGTTAACAAATGATGGTGCCATATGTCTAAAAAACAAAACATTAATATATTAAATATAGATGTTGCAATTCAAAGTTGCATTATAATGTTAGAAATGTAAATAAATATTTTATTACTGAGTTGATGCACTAGATCCCAATGTTTATCACATCCTCCTCTTTAGGTAGGTAACGACTGGATGCACCATATTTCTCTCTGACTTCATCTGGAACTCAACTATTGGGATAGATCATTGGCATATTTTCATTTAAAAATTTTGGAAAAGGCATGCTTCCACCGTGCAACCACCAAATTCTTTTATTTCAATGTCCCATTTCCTCCTCTTCTCTTCATACAATGAGACCCACAACTATTTTTCCTCTGTGTTGTAAAGAATGATTTTATTAATTGCATCAATTTCTGAATTTGTTGTTGCATTCATGGAAACAAAACCACATTCAGTACGTATAGGATCCAGTATAGATTTTGAAGTTTGTTGTTAATAGTTGCTATGTGGAAATGTGAATATCAAAATATAAGTGACTTGATCCTTATCAATTGCCTTTTTCCTTTCATTTTCAGTGACTCTCGTTCCCTTTTGTCCTCATCGCGTTCATCATCCCAAACCACTAAACCTGGTGTGTCATTTATTTGCTTGATGTACTCACTTGCATAATAGAACAACTCATATACTATGTACCCCTCTACAATATACCCCTCGGGGTTTTCCCTATACCAAACAAATCCCTTCAATATTTTCATGTACCTCTCCAAGGAGAACATCTAGCGACATGAGACCACCCCGACTAATTCAACTTCATCCACTAGGTGAATTAGAAGATGAATCTGCAAGTCCATGAAATTCGACAACACTTCCTTCTCAAACATACAAACAATCTCTGTTATCTCTTAATACCACCAGGGAATGTTAGTAATGTAAATCTTCTTTGATGTGATCTATCATACCAATGCAGATAGTCTAGATATGGCACACCGCAAGTCATCAAGAAAGTCATGGTGTAGACACCCATGCACAAACAATGGATAATGATACTACAAAGTAAACACAAACAATTAATCTCCTTTTAACTTGTATGGTAAAATATATAAAAGAATAATAAAATCATTATTTGTACATTATATGTACCCTTAAAAGGTTTATATGGTCATGTGATTTCAAACCTGTCAACTTTTCGTCTATAGTGAAGCAGCATTCTAGAGAAGAACCATAACAAGTGAGCACCTTCACACCCAGTATAACTTCTTTTTCCAAATTAAGATCTTCTTTCTTCAAAATCGATGGGACATCACCTTTTTTATATTAAAAGGAGTGGCCATCCTCTCCTCTATTTTCTTGTCTTAGCCAATGTTTTTTTTTAGTATTTGAAGAAATAAGATCTCTTTGGACTTTCAGCTTGTCACTTTTTTTAGATGATATGCAATGCCACAAATAACATGAAACATTTTTAAATATATGCACGGGATATAGCAAGTGGGAAATATTAAGATGCTCCCAATATGGGAGCTCATAAAATATCGATTTCCTATTCATCCCTTCGAGCATTTTCTCATCATAGGTGTCGAATAATTCAAGGTCATTGAACATAGGTTTCTCATTTGAATCGAACATCTCTGTAGTTTCCTTCTCCTTCTCTCTATCATATTCCCTAATCCAGTCAGTCGGTGTCATTATTTTAGGCATTCGGGATCTCTTTGGTTTACCATTGACATCAAATGTTGCTCTTCTATAAGGGTGGTTTTCTAGGAAGAATACCCTAGAGAATTCATATGTTGGCTTTCGTAGGTATTTGGACCACCTAGATTTAATATAATGTCCACAACATTTACATCCACGATAACCTTTTGTTACAATACCTGGAATTTTATGGTATACAGAGAACGTTGTCAGTGTTTAAGATCAAGATAGTTGCAGCGATGCCAAAAAATATTGCTTAGAATATAACAAATCAAACAACATATTTACCTAATCAAACTCCCAACCATGGATAATCATGTGTGGTGTATGCGCATATGCCATACAACATAAAACTCCTCTCTGATGGGATGGATCTCGATACATCATATACCTATAACCCTTCCCATAATGCCTTAAACTCTTTGATCAACAGTCGTAGGTAAACACCCATATTCTTCACTTGTCTTCTACTAGGGACTATAAGAGCCAACATAAGATGTTCATTATTTACAAACAAAAATGTGGGGATATTTTCATTTATCACCACTATAGGCCAAACATTATAGGTGTTGTCTGCTTGGGAATATGGGTTGATTCCATCAATGGCTATGCTCAATTTAAGGTTGCGTAGTTGATCCTTGAATTTATTGGGCCATGTATCCTTATATGCTTAATGGCTAATGAATCTATTGGTATTTGAAATAATCCTTCCTCACTTCGATGCGATGCATGCCATCCTTGCAAAATAGCTAATTCTTTCCAAAGAAAGAGCCTTTGAATCCTTGGGATTACAAGCATGTGCCCCAATATCTTATGAGGAGGACCATGTGCTTTAGCCTTGTTATTCAATTATGTGTAACTACCATGCCCACATTTTGGACATATCTATTTTCCTGCATATTCACTGTTATCAACCCAGATGGCACTTCTCCGTCTGAGTGCTGACATTACATATGTTGGTACACAAAAGGACACTGTAGGATTGAAGTTTTCCTAAACACTATAGATGGGCATGACATGAGATGCATTTATCCTTCAACCAGCTTGCCATTTTATTTTTCTAAGTGTTGATTTCCGTACGTGACTATATTCATTGAAAATCGCGTACGTACGTGACTATATTCATTGAAAATCGCGTACGTACGTGACTATTCCTGCTGACAACTCGCGTACTGTACGTGACCATTCCCATTGCAACCCGCGTACAGATCTATATGTGGGTTTCCTTTAAGCAACTCGCGTGTCATACGCGGGTTGCCTATATTAATAGTCTCGTACACCTCCATTTGACATTTAAAAATATAAATCACGATTAATGGAGATTAGTTGAGCCCTAATCATTAACCATCTCAACTATCTCAACCTCCTCAACCTTCGAAACTATTTTATTTCCCAAAGTATAAATAGAGGCCTTGAGGAGGGAATTAATCAATCAATTTTGGAGAGAAAAGTTATGCAGGTGGTATATCTTCAGAAGTCTTGGAGCAGCAGAACTCAGAGTCCTTTGGTTGCAGAGGAGCCTTGTCTCAGGCATTAGCCTGTACACTTATCTCATTCACTGATTGTTAATAAGGAGAATTCTTCTTCCAACATTGTGTTGATTCTTTTTCATGTATTAGGGTTGATGAATATATTTGATTAAGCACTATATATGTTGTTTATCTAACCTGTCATATATACATGTATAATATTGTACTTGGAGAATTTTCTCTTTGCAGGTGAAGGAGGTACATCCCTGAAAGCTTTGGAGAGAAGCAGAGCGGAAGAAGATCAAGCTTAGATCAACCGTCGGTAATCGGGTGAGTCCAATATTTCTTCCTATTTCCTTTCTATACTTAGCTAAAGCTAAATGTCTACAAGTGTTAGAAGTAAGTTGGTAACCCCAAACCGTAGGTTATAAGGGTGTTTATTCTTGAACAACAGAACTGGTGACTCCGCTAGGGAGCCCAGACTACTATGGGTTAACTCTGTAGATTCTTTCCTAGTCTTTGCTTTGATTCAGTGTGTGGTGTCTTGTCTTGGTTCATACTTGTAGTGGTGTTTGAAGACCTTTATAATTTTACTTTTGTTGAAAATTTTAACTCCTGTATGCAGGTTGTTGTGCTACACAGTCACGTACAGAGGTCTGTGTACGTGGGTTGCGCTATTGCACAGTCGCGTACAGTACGCAGGTTGCTCTTGTACACAGTCGTGTACAATCCTGAGCAACAAAAAATTTTAGGGTTGGGTTGCTTGTCCCTGACCTATTGTGGATTTTGTCTTGCTTGGTGGTCTTCAGTATTAGCATTACACTATAAGTTTGATGACCCTGTTAACCATACCTTGTGCTTTCTAGTAAGCCCTTGAGTTTTTCTTGTTTGGAATGTCTTTTTGTTAGCAACTTGAAGTGGATTTCCCTGTTGGGTAATAGGTTCAAGTGTTGCTTGTTTGAATTAGTGATCAGGGTTCTAGACATCGTTTATCATTTTCTATCTCCGGATAGTGTTGGTTTTTCGCTTGCCTTTGATTGATTTCAGTGATTTCCATTCATTGTGTCTTCCCAAGCTAGGTTTTTTCCAAGTCTTCCTTAGGTGGTTGATCTTTGGTTTTATGAATCTACTTTACTTCATTTTCTTACTTTATACAGTTAGTTTATTCAAGCATACTCAAGAATTTTACATTTAGGTGCATAGTAGTCTTTGAGGAATTTGAAAAGTGAAAAGAAAACATTAGAAACTTTTGCATTTGAATTGCATATAGTAGTTTTATTTTCAGTTTTTAAATAAAATCTCAAAAATTACAAAAATATAGTCTTAGTTTTCTCTTTATTAGTTGCATTTTCATTAGTTTATATTTACAAAAAAAAAAAAAAAATCTTGTTTTAAGTAGTGATAATTTGCTTTGGAATTTTACACTTGTTGTTTTTACATTTCTTATCGAGTCAATAACATCATAGTCTTTCACTCCACTTACCTTCTGAGTAAAAAAAGCCCTTAAAATGAATGCAATAATTAAAATTTATTACTATTTTTTTGTTTTATAGGGCCATACACCTACTAGCTTAGGCTAGACTTGTGGTATAGGAAGTGTAAACTCCCCATAAGTATTTAAATTCAGACATAGTGGGCCAATCGATAGGTAAATCCTTCTCTTTATCGATAGTATCTAGGATGCTTATTACAGCCGATTTACCACACATCGTGGATCACACCTTTATGGCCTTCCCTGTCCCTCTGCACACTCTTTAGACCCCATGGACCATTTTTGTACCTTTGATGTTTCCAAGATCATCCCTAAAAACATGCAATAATTTCCATACACGACTTCTAATCCCTTTCTCGCTTATATACGTGGATTTGATCCTTAAACCCCCGTACATCGGAATGTGTGCAAAAGGCCAAATGATTTTGGAGTTTTCCTTGATGTGGATCCGAGTCACTTGTCTCTTGGCCTTCCATATGCCTTGAGATCACTCGGATTTGACCTTCCATTACCCCATTGAAGATCTATATAAGGAACCCTTTGGATACATTGAAGGAGAGGAATTGAAGGGCAAGAAAACTATAGTCCATTGTTGCCAGAGCTTATACTTGAGTCTGCATCCCTTTGTCCCTTGGAGCACTTTGTGTTCTTCCCAAGCTTGCCTTTTTCTTATGAGCTTAATATTGAGAGGTGGAGGATTGAAGTGGTGGAGGCCCAAGTGGGGGACTTAGTTCCTCCGATTCACAGACGTTCCGACAGAGGTTGTCACTATTGTAATCTTTGTTTTATATCAATAGAAATATATTTTCCTGTCCAATAATGTGTATTTAAATGAGTATTTGATCCATGGATGCTTTTAAATGCTTATATGTTATTAATTATACATGCTAGAGTAGGTCTAACACAATTATATATAGCATGCTTGTCTTGTTTGTTGAATGTTGAGGAAGTAAATTGCTAATACAAGAGAGAGTGGAAAAGCTCAACGGGGATCTACATCAACCGTCCGGAATAAAGTATGAATCGAGATCCTTTAGTGTTAGATGATCTATTGCATATAGGGAAGGATTGATTTCTGGAGTTAAGCTGTCTGTTGTGGTACCCCAAGCCATAGGAATTTCTCTCCATAATAGAATTGGCGACTCTGCTGGGGAGTTCCTAGTCATTTTTCCTTTGGGGGTTTTTATCGGCATTCGTTGTTCTTGAATTGCTCTGATTTCTCTGTTTTCGAGTCAGGTATGGGGGAATGTTTTCCCTGGTAGTGTCTGATAGGAGTAAATTTTGTCTCAGCTTATCGGTTTGCCTTCATTATTATCTCTTTTTCTTCCTGTACACAAGTTTTTGCCTCACAGTCGTGTGTACACATGGTTTTGACTGAGATATCCGCGTATATACGCGGGTTTTCTGTACACAGTCGCATATGCCCTGAGTTTTTCCTTTTATAGGAAGATTGAGTGTTGCTGGGTGAGTTTTGATGATTACTGAGTCTCCTTAGATGCTTCTAGAGTCTGTATACACCTCTGTTTCTGACCAGAGACGCTTTTTAGGGTAAAATTTTTTTAAGAATGTTCTTGTCATTGCATTTTCGATTTTTTGTTTTGGGATTAGTGCATTAGGTCTCTTTTACCTTAGTGCTTTGCATGGGTGTTGTTTGATAGTGCTTGCAAATTCTGGGGGTGGTAGAGTCATTCTTTTGCTTTATTATCTCATTTTTATTCAAAAATCCAAAAATATTTGCTTCTTTGCATCATTATGCATCATTGCACTTTGCATTTTCCATGGTACTTGCACTAGGTTTGCTTAGAGAAGTATTAGTCAGGCTTTCATATAGGAATGATTGCATTTGTCATTTGAAGAAAATTTTACATTTCACATAGTAGAATGACCTATTTTTCATTTGACACAATGCATTTGCATTGATTGTTAGGTGTGCATTTTACTTCATGTTGCATCATAACACCATTGGTTGCACGATCATCTACCTTTTTGAGTAATAAGCCAAATAAAATCAACGCTTAATTAAAATGGATTACACTATTTTCTTTTATAGGGTACACCAACAAGATTAGGTTTTAGGGTTTTGGAATAGTTCATTGTGAGTAAATTCTCCAAGACCACTAAACAAAACATGTATGTGTCTGTCCAGGTGAGAGTGTGAAATTCCTTAGTATAATTAGTGTTTCTCAGGATCCTCCTCTTACAAGGGAGTTAAGCACGAGGCAGTGTGAGTGGTTAATTATTGGGATGACCCCTAGTCATAACTGAGTCATACCGGAGATATTTCTAGGATTGTATTCATATTTGGGGGCTCTTTCAAGAGTTTTGGGCTTTGCTACCCTGCCCATATTTGGGGGCTCTTTCGAGAGTTTCGAGACTGTCTGCCTGAGCATTGATTATATTGAGGTGACCTTAGTTCCCTTACCTAGGTTATCAAGGGGGTACTTCATAGGGGTTATTCTGTAGGTGTCCCAGCCGGGTTGGGATCAGATAGCACAGTCGCTATATGTGTTGAAGCTGAGGGCCACAATAATTGGTTACGAACCTCTGCTTGTTGTGTATGGGTGTCTCAAGCCTCTCCTAGGTGATACATACCTGCTTCATTCGAGACCTCACATATCTTACCCTTGTTTGCTTGTGATTGGCTTTAGATTATATAGCTGTATGCTCTATGCACACTAGCTTGCTTAGGGTTTGTGTAATTAGAAGATTCTTTTCTATTTTTTGAGTCATTGTGGATTCAGGTGCGGCGCTTCCCTCTTCTCGTCGTTTAACAAGAATTTCACCTTCTACATATCCTCCTCCTTTGGGAGAGAGAAACAGACAGTCCAGGTGGACTACTTCTCACATTGACTCACACACGATGGGAGATCATGAAAATGAAATTCCTGAGTTGTCTTCTCCACCTCACGAGGTTGGGGAAGAAGATCCTACTCCTATATCCTTCACCTGATATACCTACACACTCTGGGTATGATCCCTCATTCATAGGTTGTCTGTATTGGCTTCCAGGTGACGAGAATCATCATGAACCTGCGAGCACTATTTATGTTAGTTATGGCATGTCTAGTATCCCTGCACATGATTCGGCACAGCATGACGAGTCAGAATTTGAATCTAACACTACGCCCGGGGGAAATCCTATTCCTTTCCATGTGGAGAGATTTGGGAACACGAGTCACATTGCACCCTCCATCTCGGCGATGGAGGCTACATCACATGTTCGTCCTAGACCTGGTGTTAGTAGTCCTATTCGGATACCAGAACCAAGATGAGTGACTATAGGGACTACCACTTACATCACTACACATGTCCCTTCGTCCTCTATTCCTAGTTCTTCGAATGCTATTCCTCCCCCTCATTTACGTGGTCCTTCGAGCCAGAATGTTGCTACTATTCATGTTCGTACTGCAGTGACTCACGTAGTCGTGTCTCAGAGTCAAGTACCTCATGTTGTCTCAGGAGTTCATATTCCTACTTCTGGAACATCCTATGTTCTATTGTAGGGAGCTCCCCATATTCCTACTTATGGAGTTTCTCATGGGACATCTCCTGGAACATCTTATGGAGCTTCTCATGGACAATATTGTGGACCACAGTATGGACAGGGTTATTCACCTTATGGGTACGGGTATCAACAACCCGCTTACTCCCTGAATTGTGGCTTTGTAGCTCCACATAGTCAAGGTACACCACATTATGGTGCTTCCATGCCACCCTACACAGGTCAAATGGGAGGAGGGTACTATGGCCATGGCCACGGTGGTTACGGTAATCAGTCTTTTGTGAACCAAAACTATCAGGGAGTGTGGCATCGACCTGCTCAACCTAGGATCCCTTTCCTTGCAACATTAAATTTACCTGACTTGTCAAGACTAACGAACAATCCGATATCTCATGACCCGGCTTGGCTGGCTGTCCCTAACAAGCTTCCCTCAGACATTCCCAAATTTGAGGGCAAACCAGGAGAAGATCCTAGTGAACATGTTACTACATTTCACCTTTGGTGCTCTTCTAATTCCTTACATGATGATTCGATCCATTTAAGGTTGTTTCAACGCACCCTCACCGGGCCTACAGCGAAATGGTACATAGAATTACCTAGGGGGGCATTCGTTTTGTTCGATGACCTAGCCATGACTTTTCTCAATCACTTCCAGCTACCAGTGCATTACGACATTTGTACAGAACTCTTGTTGACATTTCGTCAAGACAAATCCACGCATATCTTGGACCATATCCAAGAGTGGCGTAGACGAAAGATATTGATTAAAGCCTTCATACCGACAGAGTTTCTCCTCGAGTGGTTCCCTAAATCATTGTTGCCTTATATAGCGAAGGATGTTTCCACATCCGAAGTTCAGAACGAGGAACAAGCCATTTTTAGGGCACAGGAATTGGATTTGATTTATGCCCAATCCAGATTGTTATATGAGATCATTCCTAACGCTTCGCGTTCTAGTTTTGACCCTAAGGTCAAACCTGGACCACATGTCGATGGCATTGTTGGTTGTACGAGTACCAAACCTGTGGATTCAGTTTTGCAATAGGTGATTCAATTGTCTATCAACCAATCTGCCTCAAGACAAGCAACGGCTTCATCTCAACCCACCCAAAGGACGAGTGTGCTTTCGGTGCAATCGTCGGACCAGAAGGGTAACCAACAACCCGGAAGGAATAAGAAAAATGGTAAAAACAATCGTAAGGGTGGGAATAGGAATGAAAATTCCAATTTTAATGACAAGAATGCATGCAATGCTGGGAGGGACAAGCAGTCTAAACATAAGGTTAAGTTTCCTTGCAAGTTGTGTAAGGATGACCGCCTCACTCACTTGTGCCCTCATATGGAAGATGCCTCGAGGTTCATAGCAGAGGGCCTAGGTGTGCTGACCAAGCCTTTACCCCATAATCAAAACATGAACTCAAGGACTCATGATCAGTCTGGTGGAGATCAAGATCCACCGAAATATAGTAGTGGTCATGGTTGCATCAACATGGTGTGTGCTACTAAGATTGTGACTCGTGCGAAGGACTATGGTTCATCACAACCAGACCTTGGAAAGGAACCTGCTCCACCAGGGAGTCCTTTGTGTATTGAAAACCCTATGGATAAACCTGAAGTTGCACCTCGCATTCCTAAGGGAGTCTTAAAGCGTTTGGGGCAAAATCCTAATGCCCGAGCCACCCAGAACTATTCAGTTGTCGAGGATTTGGGCCACACTCCTTGTGCGATGTCTACACTTGAAGTACTTCAGAGTTGTCCTTCACAAAGGAAGGCTTTGCTTTCTGCTCTTGGTGTTAACGATGATAACTCTTTCTTTGTCATCAAATTTGAAACCGTGGGACTACAGCCTCACTTGCCTTACTATGTGTCTCTCTTGATTCATGTAGAATGTCTTAACATGACCGTCAAACGCACTATGATTGATGAAGGTGTTGCTACTTCCGTGATGTCTTTGTCATGTTGGAAGGGTTTGGGTACCCCCGATTTGTCTAAATTTGCTACCATATTGACTGCTTTTGATGGTAGATAGTTTCATCCCCATCGTATTCTTCCTTCTCTTAAGGTCCGTTTGGGAGGGAAGACCATCGCGATCGAGGTAGAGGTGGTTAATGCACCCCTTGATTACAATCTGTTACTGGGTAGAAATTAGATGTATAGTATGCAAGTCATAGATTCTTTTCTATTTCAAGTTGTGTGCTTTCCATTTAATGGGAACATTGTTACGATTGATCAGACATCATTCAAAAATCCGAGTGTTACTGCATCATCGGGAGCTTCTATCCCAATTATCGATCATTCTCAGCTGGCAACTAGGAGTGTGGGTGTTGGCATGTATCCATCCCTTATGGGAACCTTTAGTTGTCCTGCACCCGTTCTTATGATCGGGTCTAGTTCCAGTGGGGCTTCGTCTTCATTAAGTTCAATGTCTTTTCGCACTACCCATATGGAAGATCCTTGGATTCTTCCTACACCGAATCCTTTGAGTAAGCCTATCAAAACGGACGTGTCGTTGCCTGCAGCAATGATAGCATATCAAGCAAATCGTGAATGTGTTGCAGAGCCTAGTCCTTCCTCTTCGCGGATGGAGGAGGAGGACCCATATGTTCTGCCTGCATGGGCAGTTGAGTCTTCTCACACACATGATTTCCTTGATAGTGTTTTTCCATCAGATGAAGCTATTATTGAGGCCATGTCTAGGGTTGAGCCACCTTGGGTCTTAAGAGTTACATCATAGATCTTATTTTCTTCATGAGCTTGACCGTTTGGAGTGTGAAGACTTTAGGGAGATTCTTAGTGAGAGAATTGGTAGTCTCGTGGTTCCATTGAGCTCTCCTGGTCTGATGGCTGATGGAAACATGGAGAATATATCTCCTACCATCCCTATCAATATCTCTCGCGATCCTGGCAATATTGAGAATGTCCATATTAGGGATGAATGTTCCCATGCTAAGATTCAAGAGTATACCAAGTTGTTCAAGGAATTTCATGATGTCTTTGCTTGTTCATATGAGGAAATTCCAAGTATCGACCCTCGCATTGTTGAACATGAAATTAAAACTTATCCCAATGCTAAGCCTGTTCGACAACGCTTGCGTGCAGTGAATCTTAGAAAAGCACCCGTGATTAAGGCTGATATAGAAAAGCTGTTAAATGCCGATTTTATCGATCCTATTCCCTTGATGGAATGGGTTTCAAACCCCGTTCCAGTTGATAAGAAGCAGGGAGCGATCCGTATTTGCACTGATTTCCATGACTTGAATCGTGCCTGTCCTAAGGATAATTTTCCCACACCATTTATTGATTAAATTTTGGATTGATTGTGCAGGAAGCGAGGTATTTTCCATTATGGATGGCTTTTTTGGATACAATCAGATCCAGATCAAACCCGAAGACCAACATGAAACTGCATTTATCTATCCTTGGGGTACCTTTGCATATCGGAAGGTGCCTTTCGGCCTTAAAAATGCCAGAGCCACATTTCAATGGGATATGACCTTGATTTTCCATGATCTCAAATCGATTATGGAAGTATTTTTGGATGACCTTGCTGCTCATTCTTGTCAAAGGATGCGTCATTCCTACCATTTGAGATTAGTGTTCGAAAGATGTCGCCATTACTTGGTTAGGTTAAATCCTCATAAGTGCATCTTTTTGCGTGAAGTCTGGTCGCTTATTAAGGTTCATTGTCTCCAAGGAGGGTATAAGAGTCAATCCCTTAAAGGTTGAGGCAATGCTTCAATTGTCTCCCCTGAGAAACATTAGACATATTCAATGTTTGCAAGGCATGGCAAATTTCTTGCGGAGATTCGTGGTTAAATTTGCCAATTTGACTAAAGGCTTTATGCGTCTTTTGAAGAAGGACACTACCTTTTGCTGGGATGAGTGAGCCCAGGAGTCCTTTGATGCACTTAAGCGAGCCTTAGCATCGGCCCCCGTGATTAGTCCACCCGACTATAGCCATGACTTTTTGCTTTATGTGGCCGCATCCATGGAGACGATTGGTGTGGTTTTGGTTTAGGAGGATGAGGAGCTCCATGAGCATGACATATATTATTTGATTCAAAACCTTGTAGATGCAAAGATCTGTTATTCCCATGTGGAGAAACTTTCCTTAGCTACCGTTCATGCAGTTCAAAGATTGAGACACTACATTCTCCTTCGTCAGACCTTGGTGGTAGCCCATGTCAATCCATTTTAGTTCATCCTCACTAGAAGGATGATCAAGGGAAAGTATAATAAGTGGATTGTCATCTTGCAAGAATTTTATCTCGAGTTTGTTTCGGCAAAATCGAAAAAATCATTGATTTTTGCGTAGCTTATATCTGATTTCCCAAGTGAGGAGAAGGAGGAAGTTGTGAAGATACGTTTGTCGATGAGCACATTTTCCTGATCTCAACTTTGGATCCATGGTATGGGGATATCATCATATATTTACAAACATTGAAGTTCCATACTCACCTCTCATGGGATGAATGATGATGGTTACGTCACGTATCCAAGAACTACCTTATAGTGGATAACACATTGTACCGCCGTGGGGTAGATTCTATTTTACGTCGTTGTTTAACTCATGAGGAGGCTAAGCTTGTGCTAAGTTATTGCCATGGAGGGGGGTGTGGTGGTAATTAATCTGGGCTTTCTACAGCCCAAAAAATCTTGAGAGAGGGTTATTTCTAGCCGTCGATCTTTAAAGATTGTGTCAATGCGGTCAAGAAGTGCCACTTTTGCCAAGTGTTTGCACGCAATATGCGCTCACATCCTACCCCGTTACATCCAATTATAACCACGGTCCCTTCACTAAGTGGGGGCTTGATTTCATGGATTGAAACCCAGCTTCAATTGGGGGGAATCATCATATTATAGTGGCTGTTGACTATTTCACGAAATGGGCTGAGGCTATGCCCACGGTTAAATCTGACGGTGAGACAGCCGCGCATTTCGTATTCAACCATATCATTACTCGGTTCGGTATTCCAAAGGAGCTTGTCACTAACCATTTTAGGCACTTTCAGAATCAAATGATGGACTCGAGTTGGCCTCGAAGTTAGGGTATAAGCACGAGAATTCCTCTTCTCATTACCCTCAAGTGAATGGATAGGTTAAAGCAGTGAACAAATCACTTAAGTCCATTCTCCAACAAACCATCGCACAAAGCAAGACCAACTGGCATATCATGTTATATCCCACTTTGTGGGCTTATAGAACCGTGGTTAATACTGCCACCGGTTTTTCTCCATATCAGCTTGTACATGGAGTGGAGTCTGTCTTGCCGGTTGAATGTGAAATCCCTTCATTGCAGCTAGCCATAGAGCTTTTACCAAACACTTTCCCATTGGAGGAAAATTTGGTCCGCTTAGAGCAGCTTGATGAGCAGCATCGAGATGCCTTCGTGGCTCTAGAAGTAAATAAGCATCGCGTTAAGGTCCAGTATGATAAATATGTTCGTCCGAGGAGGTTTAGTGAAGGAGATTTGGTCCTTTTGTGGGATAAATCTAAAGAACCCTTGTGGGCAGGAAAGTTTAATCCCATGTGGCATGGTCCTTACATTGTCAAACGTCTGTTAGAGAAGGGTGCCTATGAGCTAGTATATTATGAGGGGACAGCCTTGGTGAAGCCTAGAAATGGGCTCTATCAGAAAAAGTACTATGCATGATCCTCAGCCAGGGCTAATTATTGTATATTATTGTGCAGTGTTTTGCATAGTTAGGTTTTTCTTATGGTTATCGAGTTTGTTGATTAGCTTTCGTTTCTTATGGCAGATGTCAATGGAGTCTTTCGTCTATATAGGATTCGTTGATGGTGCTACCCATCACACTCAACACTCAGCCTCTGCTGCTTAGGTGATTTATACTCCTATGGGTCAGATATTGTCTTTAGGAGGCATATGTTTACAATCCTCTTCAAACAATGTTGTTGAGTATAGTGTCGTTATCGAGCTTCTACAAGATGCCATTTCACATGGTGTTCTCTCTCTTGAGGTACATCTTGATTCGCAGTTAGTAGTGTCACATCTTAATGGCTTATATCATGTTAGGGATCCAACATTATTACAAAGTTTCTTACATGTGAGATTGTTAGAATGGCAATTTGACAACATAACATACATACATGTTCCAAGAATATATAATCAAGTTGCTGACTCATATGCTAACTATGTGTTAGATTGGAATTTGTTTCACAAACCATAAGCTCATCACAAACATACATTTTTACACATGTAAATAAATAAAATCGATCATCATAAAAAAATTTCATTAAACATCCAAAAACTGACGCCATAATACATAAGTGTCATAATGCAAAAATGGGCCTTCCGAGCCACCAAAATATAATACACGGTAGTACAAAAATGAATCACTCCCAGGAATCTAATCCTAAGGAGGAGGAGGGGGGTTCTGATCGTGGAAGGTCACCACGACTCTAGCTAGCCGTAGAAATAACCGCACCCATGCTCGTGGTACACCTACCACCTAACGCTGCATGGCCTCAGGCAAGTCCTCGACTTGCGCCATGGGTACTCTATGTGTCAGCCACACAAAGTTTGTGTGGATGCTTTGGAGCATCCACTCTGCATCCACACCCATGATGTCATCTCCTCTTTCCCTCTATGACGAGGAAAATCGTTAGGCCACCATGGTCCTACATTTGCATACATATGACAGATTGTCACTATGTGTCGTCACACAAAAACATGTATTTTCTGTCTATATATCAAAAAACACAAAAAAAATTACTAATTCAAAAAAATTTAAAAAGAGGGTTGAGATTCATTAACAATGTCACTGTATACTGCTCCTAGTGGTAGGGGCATGTCAGAATCTCCCCAAAAATCTATCCCCACATAGGGGTAATCATCGATGGCAACTATCTGCCACCACCACCATGGAAAGAAATCAGCTAGGTAGGGGTTAGACACCCTACCTTCTCCCAATCTACACATCACATCTTCCCAACGTCATTGGGTCAGATCTCGAACCCCGTGAGGAGGAATGTCAACTCTAGGGCTTAGCCTCGGAACACCCTCAAAGAAGAGCGTGCTCAGTATACTGTCGAAACCAATGTTTCATACCCTACCCATCTTGCAGTCACTGCGTTGTTGCTTCATGTTACTCAACAACGCAGTACTCCAATCGTAAACTGTGGGTCTCATGCACTCCACTGCATAGAGCACCAATGGCCACGAGGCCTGGTGGAGTTAGGCTAGCCCTGCTATCCTGCCAAGTGCCAGTAGTATGGCCTTCAGGCCTAGTACCTAAATGGAGGTTGTCAGGATCTGACTCCCAACCTTTTGCATGTCCGGAAAGTAGCATACAGCAATATACTCATCAATGGTGAGGCCACCTCTGGGCCCACGAGAGCGTAGGTTCACCAGCTCTCCCCGTCAATCCTGTAATGAAGTATATGTCCTCCACCTCGATCCTGAGGGACATCCCGTCAATTTGAAAGGACTCTGAGTCAGGATCCCAGTAATCTACTAGCATCTGCAGCAGTCTTGGTTTGGCCCTCAGGCTTCCAAGACACCAAAACCTATATAGCCCACATGCACGTAGAGCTTGTTGAGCCATTAGATCACCCTGTACAACTTCTTCTACATCCCCGTGTTCTCTCTCCCTCCATTCTAGAACCATCCTACACATTTACATTAAGTTTTGGTCAATATTTGTCTTAAAAAACCTTAAACGCGGCCGCATATGTGATTGTTTACAAAATAGCCGCATATGTACACGGGTTTGGGCCATTTTTCCGCATATAGCCAGCCCTATACGCGAAAAAAGCCTCGATTTCCACGTGGTCCAAAGCAACTATATTAGAATGGCCTAGAAATTGATTTTGACCATGGAAATTGAAAAAATTTACATGCAAATGGAAGAGTAGGGCATGGGAAGTTACCTAGAAAAAACGGTGTTGGATTTCGCCAGACGAAACTCCCAGAATTCGCGTTTGAAGTTCTGAGCTCAATTGGGTAAAAGTTTCAAATAATATATAGTTTTTGAATTTTTTTACTATTTATAGAAAAAAATTCAATTTTTTGAAAAATTTTACCCCTTTCTATAGTTTTGAACCGTTTCTAACCCTTTTGGACCATTTTTTACTAATATGATGATGTAGGAGACCGTTTTGAGCATCATTTCGACCATTGTTTTGACCCGTTCGTGTTGATTTCAGATATGATGTTTAAACTGGCATATAGGTTAGATTTCACCTCTGTTTGCATTTTGCATGACCTTATCATGACCATTTCATTATAACCTTAAGTACAAACCCATTCTATCCTGTCATGGAACCTTCTTGTTGTTTTAGAATTGACATGATGTGAATGGTAGAGATTGACCATACATGGGTGCCCTAGTTAGCCCCTTTATTGCATTTCGTGCCCATGCCGAAATTTTTTCCCTTTTAGGGTGTGGGAGTTCGTTGTATAGTATCGCCATGTCTTTTTGCAAGAGCCTCATACTCCTCTTGATCTTTTTACTGGCCTGTTTCCTCAGGACTCCCTTATGTCAATTTGTAATTGCATTATCATGAGCTTTGGCTGCCTCATTGAGCCTTATGTTGGCTTCCCTGACTTTGAGTATCAGCCATATAGCCTGAGCTTGTCTCATGTCTAGCCACGCAGAGCCATTTTGTATATCCTTTGCAGCGTGATTACCTATTTTTACCTGGAGGGTACTTTCCCCCGAGTGTCGCTATCCTACACATCTGTCCTTGCATTGAGCATAGTTATGTTCCGCTGCTTGGAACTAGTTTGTTTGTCCCTTGACACTCGTCTCCTCCTATTCTATAACTATAAAGCACTTTTATTATTTTTCAATCTTTTCAAAATATTTGAAAAATTCCAAAAAAATTAAAAAACCAAAAAGTCAGACAAGAAAAGATGTTATCTTTGGCAGCAGTCAAGTCATGTCACCTTCAAACAGAGCACTATATATCACATCCATTGGTTGGGTTAATAGTTTAACTTTAGGAGTTGTACTCGTTTCTATGAGTTGATCTCCACCGACTAGTTAAGATTCCAATCCCTATGGAGCCTCTGTCAATGCCTCTTGTGTCGCAGAGATGTCCCAGTTTTGTATATCGAGTTTATGCTGCCTACATTCAGTCACCATTTTCCTTTATGCTCTTGTTCGACGGACATTGAAACATGAGTCAGCCATTCCTCAATTATCTTCACTTTGCATGTCGGCCATTCTCGATACGGTTATTGGTTCGTACACATTATGATCGAGTCCTTCCACATTATACAGCTTTGCTGAGTACCTTGTGTTGGATGATGGGGGATTCCTTAATGCCCTCCTTCCAACGGATTTCATCCCATCGACTTCAGATCATTTATTCTGGAATAGGAATCTAGAGTCATGTTTTAGTGCCTTGAGACTTGCGGTCATCAATGGCAGGTTCTCTCGCCATCGACATTTTTTGGGAATACATCAATGCCCCCTGATCAATGGATTCTCTCAAGTGTTCGACCTCAACACCTTTATTCACACTTGTTAGTTTGCACTCTAGTACCTTGATTCCTTTTTTCATTATCGGTGGGTGATCTCGTGTCTGTTAACGGTATACATCAATGACCGGTAATTAGATGATGGACTACTATGTTCGACCTCGACACCTCTTTTCACATAGTAGGACATGTACTCATAGCAGTTTGTGTAGAAGACCTTCCAGACTAGTGGCATCTCATATATGCTACCTCCTTGATCGTGCTAGTGTTCATGATATTTCAGCTCTCGTGACTTGATTCCAGTATATGTCAAATATTTCCAGCCATTTTGGAGATCTTGATCCATTATATATCTTCATCCTACATGGAGATCACGGTCCTATGTATATCTTCATCATGGAGATTATGAGCTATCTATATTGTATGTGGCGATGACCACACATGTTATATTTTGTATCATGCCTATTCATGGCCATTGTACTCTTATGTATCCGGGACTGCTACATCTACTTGCAGTTATGTGAAGAGTTTGATCATTGTATTGTACTGATTGGATGGTTGGTTCTTCCACTGGGTTCTTCATCACTCCACTTCTAGGATGGACTTATAATGTATTTCGGCCATCCTATGACCCCTCTGACCTCACACATTAGGGGGAATCTATTACAGCCGATTTTACCACACATGGTGGATCACACCTTTATGGCCTTCCCTATCCCTCTGCAGACTCTTTAGACCCCATGGAACATTTTTGTACCTTTGATGTTTCCAAGATCATCCCTAAAAACATGCAATACTTTCCATATGTTACTTTTAATCCCTTTCTCGCGTATATACATGGATTTGATCCTTAAACCCGTGTACATCGGGATGTGTGCAAAAGGCCAGATGATTTTGGAGTTTTCCTTGATGTGGATCCGATTCACTTGTCTCTTGGCCTTCCATATGCCTTGAGATCGCTCATATGTGACCTTCCATTACCCCATTGAAGAGCTATATAAGGAACCCTTTGGATACATTGAAGGAGAGGAATTGAAGAGCAAGAAAACTATAGTCCATTGTTGCCGAAGCTTATACTTGAGTCTGCATCCCTTTGTCCCTTGGAGCACTTTGTGTTCTTCCCAAGCTTTCCTTTTGCTTGTGAGCTTTCTATTGAGAGATGGAGGATTGAAGTGGTGGAGGCCCAAGTGGGGGACTCAGTTTCTCTGATTCACAGACATGCCGACAGAGGTTGTCACTATTGTAATCTCTATTTTATATCAATAGAAATATCTTTTCCTGTCCAATAATGTGTATTTAAATGAGTATTTGATCCATGGATGCTTTTAAATGCTTATATGTTATTGATTATACATGCGATAGTAGGTCTAACACAATTATATATAGCATGCTTGTCTTGTTTGCTGAATGTTGAGGAAGCAAATTGCTAATACAAGCGAGAGTGGAAAAGCTCAATGGGGATCTACATCAACCATCCGGAATAAGGTACGAATCGAGATCCTTTAGTGTTATATGTTTGGTTTCTCTTGCATATAGGGAAGGATTGATTTCTGGAGTTAAGCTATATGTTGTGGTACCCCAAGCCATAGGAATTTCTCTATGTAACATCATACCTGAAATCAACACAAATGGGTCAAAACAATGGTCGAAACGACGCTCAAAACGGTCTCCTACACCTAAAATTTATTAGTAATTTTTTGTTTTATAGGGCCATACACCTACTAGCTTAGGGCTAGACTTGTGGGATAGGAAGTGTAAACTCCCCATAAGTTTTTAAATGCATACATAGTGGGCCAATCGATAGGTAAATCCTTCTCTTTATCGATAGTATATGGGAAGCTCCCCTCAAACGGGAGTCAAGCTCGAGGTCGCGTGGAGGCATTGGACTGAGGAGATAACCCTCTGATTCCTTTTCGAAATGTAAAACAAGGTTTTTACACATCTAGGGATTCTATCCTAGACAGATTTTTGGGCTCAGCTACCCTACCCATGCGTACGAATCAGGCTTGCGACTGTCCCCCCAGACTGTTGGTATAGTTATGGTAGCCTCTAGTCTCTTGACATCTGGGGTTTATGCACAGGTAAACCAGAAGGCTATTTCTAGTTCACCTTGGAGGGGCTTGGAAGGTAACCCTTGTTGAAAGTGTAGGAGGGCAATGGGTGATTCTTCTACTTGTGCCTAAGAACCTCTTCAAGGACTCCAAGAAATTGTCTTTCATCTTTCTTCGGGAAAGCATATCTTTTACCCTTTCTGACTGTCGAGACTTTAGGAATTTTTGTAGTGATTGCTCTGTGGTTTGTCTATGTTTAGCTGACCTTAGGGTTTGAAGCGTCAAATTTACAATCATGGGGGACCAACCTATCAAAAGGTCATGAAGGTTGAAAAACCTTCCTCCTCTTATCACATTGGAACCTCCACCTCCCCCTCAAAGGTGGAGATTGGACACAGACGGTTCTTTTGAACTGATAGGAGTCAGTGAAGTTCTGGGTGAACTAGAACTTAGGGAAAACCGTTTTGATGTAAACACAGTTGAGATAGAAGACTTGCAGGCTGATGAGTTTGCAAGGAATTTAGTACACCTCTAACTCACTTTGACGATCCTGTGATCGTTTAGGTTCGTCCTTTTGATCCACCCATGATTGGTGTACCTGTGGGCAGAATAATGTCTACTACAGGAGAAAGTTCTTTCATTTCCACCTCAGCCGTTCCAGCTGAATGGGTACTACCTCCCCCGGTAGGTGCCCCTAGATCCAATATACCTACTATGCCCTTAACTCCAGTGAATCGAGTGGTTCAACTGCTAATTTCCACAATCCTAGCAGGTGCTTCTAGTGGTATGGTCACTGGGATTCCTAGTGTACCTACAGTTCCAACCTCCTTCACACACACTTCCAAAAGTGGTCCTATAGGATCTTCGGCTTTTGTCCAAGGATTTCCTTAGAATGGGGGGCACATTCCCCCATCCACTCCATATGTAGGCCCATTGCCCTCTTATGTAGGGGTGCAGTTTGGAAACACTAACCCTTATGGTCAAGGTTTTCAAACTCTAGTTTCGGCTCCATTCACGAGCTCTCCTTTTTCTCTTTTTAGCGGAGGGATACTTGCTCCTGTATTTCAAACCCCAGTTTCGATTGGGGTAGCTAGAACCTCTTATACTGCACCTTACACAAACAATCCTGTTTCTTACGGATGGAATCCATTCCAAAGTAACCCATCCACTTCACAACCGGTGGCAGGGGGCAACCCCACCTTCACACATGGGAATTTGGGGGCAAGTCCCTCTAATCCCCAAACTGGTACTTTTAGTGCTCCGGTTAGACCTAATCTTCCTTTCTTGGCAACGTTAAACTTGCCAGATTTTTCTAAACTGATGAATGACCCGATGAGACATGATCCCTCCTGGCCACCTGTCCCTACCAAGCTGCCCTTAGACATCCCGAAATTCGAAGGAAAAGTTGGTGAATATCCTGGGGCTCATGCCACCACTTTTCATTTATGGTGCTCTTCCAACTCACTGAACGAAGATTTAGTTCAGTTGAGGCTGTTCCAAATAACATTGACAAGTACTGCAGCAAAATGGTACATTGAGTTGCCTTCTGCTGTGTTTAGCAGTTTTTGGGACTTGGCTATCGCATTCCTTAGTCACTTCCAGCTTCCTGTCCAATATGATTTCAGAACGGACTTGTTATTTACCTTCTGGCAGGACAAGGCCACCCATATCTCGGATCACATCCAAGAGTGGAGGACGCGGAAAAGACTTATTAAAGCCATTATTCCTCCTGAGTTCTTATTAGAATGGTTCCTTAAATCCCGATTGCCTTATATATCTAAGGACGTATCTACTTCAGGAGTGACGAATGAGGAAGAAGCTATACTGAGGGCCCAGCAACTAGATTTGATATATTCTCAGTCTGGGATCTTATATGAGATTATCCCTGATCCACCGAGGCCAACACACGATGCAGAGAAACCTAAGCCTGGACCCCATGCTGATGGTGTGGATGGTTCCGTAAATTCTCCCACTGTAGAATCTCTGGCCAAACAGCTCCATCAGCTGTCTATCAAACATTCTACGACAGAGGCAGCAAAGGCTACCCCCTCACCCCAAAATGTAAATGTTTTTGCACAGACCTCTCAAAAGGGAAATCAGCAGCCCAGTGGGAAAAAGAAGAGAGGAAAGAAAGGGGAAGGAAATCAAAACAAGCAAAAACCTACAAACAATGCTGATGGGGGCAAGAAAGAAAAGAAGAAGGTGAAATTCCCATGTAAGTTGTGCCATGAATATCACCTCACTCATCTTTGTCCCCTTATGGAACAAGCTCAGAAGCTATTAAAAGCTCAACAACCGGTTGTCCTGAAGGATCTTTTTCCCCAAGGACAAAATTCTGCTTCAGCTTCGAATGTAGCAGGGGGCACCCCAAATGCCCCTGACCCCAATTATATCAACATGGTTTGATATCAAACTTTACTACAGACTAGGAATAAGAACTATGAAAAAGAGACCTTGGAGAAGGGTAAGTCCATAGGTGAAACTTCTAACCCTCTCACGATCGAGAAACCTGTCGAAATTATGCCCAAGATACTGAAAGGTGTCTTTAAGAAGACCTTGCATAATTGTAATGCTAGGGCTGCATCAAACTACTCCATAGTTGAAGGCTTAGCCTAGACACCTTGTGCAATTTCAGCTTTAGAGGTGTTACAGAGTTGTCCCGCCCAGTGAGATGCACTCTTAGCAGCCTTAGGCAGTATGGACTCATCGAGTCTCATGGCGAAATTTCACTTGTCTGATGTCAAAATTCACCTACCTTATCATGTAGCCTTATTGATAGATGTCATCCATGGTGGAAAGACCATTGGAAGGGCAGTTGTCAATGAGGGTGCTTCTACATGTGTTATGTCCTTGTCCCATTGGAAAGCTCTTGGGTCCCCAGAGCTAGTCTCGTCAAACACCCTACTTACTATTTTCAATGGAAGGTCATTCCATCCGCATGGTATCCTACAAGCTTTTGAAATTAAGCTGGTAGGGAAAGCGGTGTCTATTGAGGTAGAGGTGATTGATGCACCTTTGGACTATACTTTGCTTTTGGGAAGAAGCTGGACTTATGCCATGTCTTCTATTGCATCGGTCATCTTTCGGGTGGTAGTGTTTCCACATGAAGGGAAGTTGGTTACTGTTGACCAACTCAGTTTCACTCAAAAAGGCCACATGGAATCTAATGAGTCCACTATGCCATTCGTTGATCACGTCAAACCTGCTTCAAAGAGCTTAGGGGATGGAATGTATGCATCATTGGTGGGCACATTTGAACTTCCAGCTCTGATTAATTATATAGGTTCTACTAGTGTGGGGAAGTCCATAGCCACGGTTGTTGATAGGATTGATCCTTGGGTTCTCCCTTCCCACTATGAACCTGAAGTGCCCTTATCGACAGTGGAAATGGCTTATCAAGCTATCACCCAAACCACTGTTGATCCCTTTCCAGTCCCCCTCACAGTCTCAGAGGAACTGGAAGAAGCCTATTTTCCTGCTTGGGCAGAAAACTCTTTGCATTCTACAGATTGTTTAGATATGGTTTTACCTTTTGATGAAGCCATTCTAGAAGCCATGTGTGGACAAGATAAGATCTATGAAGATCTTCACCATCGATCTTATTTTCTTCCAGAGTTAAGTAGGATAGAGAATCACGAGTTTCATATGAGACTGGCAGACGATGTTGTTATGCCCGTTAATCCCTTACCGAGGGAAGGAATGTTTGCTGAGGGGAATATGGCAAATATTTCTACTACCATCCCTGTCAACATCTCTGTAAATCCTGACATTGTGGAAAATATACATATCGGCGCAAACTGCTCTCCTGAGGAGATTGCGATCTATACGGCCTTGTTCAAGGAATTCCGTGACGTTTTTGCCTGGTCATATGAGGAGATGACAGGAATTGATCCATCTATAGTCGAGCACGAGATCCGAACATACCCTGATGCTAAACTTGTTCGGCAAAAGTTGAGACCTGTTAACCCGCGTAAAGCGGGGGCAGTGAAGGCTGAAGTGGAAAAATTGTTGAAATCCGGTTTTATTTATCCCATGGCTTTGACGGAATGGGTATCCAATCTTGTTCCTATTCATAAGAAGCAAGGGACCATATGCGTCTGTACAAACCTTAGAGATTTAAACAAAGCCTGTCCTAAGGACAACTATCCCACACCATTTATAGATCAAATTATTGATTCTTGCGTGGGAAGTGAAGTCTTTTCATTTATGGATGGTTTCTCCAAATATAATCAAATTCAAATTAAACTGGAAGACCAACATAAAACAGCTTTCATTTTTCCTTGGGGTGCCTTCACATACAAGAAAATTCCCTTTGGATTGAAAAATGTTGGGGCAACGTTTCAGCGGGCAATGAATTTTGCCTTTCATGATATTAAAGCCATTGTTGAACCTTACCTTAATGATCTTCCTACACATTCTCGTAAGAGGATCGATCATCCAGATCACTTACGTTTGATTTTTGAACGATGCAGATACTATAAAATTCACTTGAATCCCCACAAGTGTCTGTTCTGTGTCGAGTCATGGAGACTGCTCGGATTCATCATCTCTAACAAAGGCATTCAAGTGGATCCTTTGAAAGTTAAGGCCATTGTAGATCTGCCTCCTCCTCGTTCTATCAGGAAACTTCAGAGCCTGCAGGGGAAGTACAATATTCTTCAATGTTTCATTGTAAATTATGCCAAGATTACTAAGGGTTTCATGCACCTGTTAAAATAGGACACCCCATTTGTATGGGATGAAACTACACAACTCGCATTCGAGGCATTGAAAAAAGCTTTGTTGTCGGCACCATTATTGCTTCCGCTAGATTACTCTAGGGATTTTATATTGTATATGGCCGCGTCTGAGTCGAACATAGGGGTATTCCTAGTCCAGGAGGACGATAAGCTCCAAGAGCATGTCGTTTATTATCTCAGTCATGCTTTAGCCGGACCTAAACTCAGGTACTCCCTCATCGAGAAGTTTGCCTTAGGAGATGTTTATGCTATTCATAGGTTACGTCACTACATCTTACTAAGGACTACGACGGTAGTGGTGGATGTTAATCCTTTTCAATATGTTTTGTCTTAATGGATAGTTGGAGGCAAATTCAACAAATGGATAGTCATTCTCCAAGAGTTTGACTTGGATTTCCAGTACACCAAATCCAAAAAATCCTTAGTTTTTGTTGAGCTCATTGCAGAATTTCTAGTAGAGGAAGATGTAGCTATTGAAGAAGACTCATTCCCAGATGAGCACATATTTTTGATTTCCACCTCTGACCCCTGGTATGGAGATATACTTATCTATCTCCATACTTTGAAGCATCCTTCAGCTTTCTCGCAGGAAGAACGACGTAAACTATGCCTACATGCAAAGAACTACCTCATCATAGGAGATACTTTATACCGTAGGGGGGTAGATTCTATTTTGCGTCGATGTCTTACCCACGAGGAAGCGGAGATTGTCCTGAATGATGCCCATGGTGGAGTGCATGGGGGTCATTTATCTGGGTTAGCAACGGCCCAGAAGATATTACGTGCCGGTTATTTCTGGCCCATGGTCTTTAAATATTGTGTGGAATCCATGAAGTGTTGTCATCCTTGTCAGCTTTACACCAAAAAGATGCGGTCACATCCTACCCCGTTATTTCCTGTTATCTCAGTGGGCCCCTTCATGAAGTGGGGGATTGATTATGTGACGTGTAACCCAGCCTCGGCTGGGGGGCACAAATATATCATTGTCGCTGTGAATTATTTTACAAAATGGGAAGAGGCAATGCCCACCTTTAGAGCTGATGGGGAAACAGCAATTTTTTTTGTTTTCAATCAAATTATAGCACGATTCGATATACCCAAGGTGATTGTCACTGACCATGGAAGTCATTTTCAAAATAGCATGATGATTGAACTGACCACTATGCTAGGATTTAGACAAGAACATTCATCTTCGTTCTATCCTCAAGCAAATGGTCAGGTCGAGGCTGTCAATAAAACTTTGAAAACTATCCTCAAACGTACTATTAATGCAGCCCGTTCCAACTGGCATATCATGCTATACCCTGCACTTTGGGCATATCAAACCAATGTAAAAATTGCTAATGGGTTTTCCCCCTTCCAGCTTGTTCATGGGGTGGAAACTATCACCCCGGTTGAATGTGAGATCCCGTCCTTAAGAATTGTTATTCATGTGTTACCCGATACGACTGAGATTGAAGAACATCTATTACATTTAGAACATATTGATGAACAGCGTAGAGATGCACTGGCAGCAAACCAAGCTCATAAAAATAGGGTAAAATCCAATATGATTAGTCAGTCAAGCCTCAAATTTTTTCTGAAGGGGAGCTTGTATTTCTCTAGGACCAAGACAAAGAACCCTTGGGGGCAGGAAAGTTCATGTCTATGTGGTTAGGACTGTATGTCATGTCAAAGGTGTTAAAGAAGGGTGCATATGAATTGATTGATTTTGATGGGAATAAGCTGCCTGAGCCTAGAAATGGGCTCAACCTGAAAAAGTACTATGCTTAGGCTTAGTACTTTTTCTTGTATTTTATTGTATGTATTTTTATGTACACTAGTTCGTCGGTTTGTGTTTTTTATACCATCTGCTAGTTGTTTCATATGTCTTCCAAGAGGTTTGTAGGTTTCGTTGATGGTGCCAATCGCCACACTTGTAATTTAGCTTCAGCTGCATGGGTCATTTATTCACCCTCAGGACAGTTATTTGCCTCAGGAGGCGCTTTCTTAGGTCCTGCTTCTAATAATGTGGTTAAATATAGGGCTATCATTGAGCTTCTATGGGATTCTTTGTCACATGGTATCACTCAGCTGGAAGTCCGACTGGACTCTCAACTGGTGGTTTCCCAGCTCAATCAATTTATGCAAGTTAGGTTATTGGAAAGAAGTTTTGAGTTCATTACATTCAATCATATTATAAGGAATAAAAATTCATTAACTGATGCATACACTAATTACATCTTGGATTGGCATTTAACACATTTTACATAAAAGTATACAGCAAACACATAAAAAAAAATTGTGAATAAACCGGCAAAATATATGTATATGTGAATATCTGTCCATATAGATAGGTCGAGTCTCTAATCCTCAGATCCAGTCATAATTGTATAATATACAAAAAATATACAAAATATGGATCAAAGTCCATCAAATGCTCCTAGATCTAAGATGGACCACCCTAGTCCCCCCGATCACCCTAGACTCTGGCTTCTTCAGCCTCCTCAGCTTCAGCAGCCTCAACATCATCTATATATACTAGTACTGCTCTGGCTACTCACCTCAGAAGGCGTATCCAGACAAGTGGTACACCAACCACCAGCTCCTGCATGATTGCTGGGATGTGCTCAATCCGTAAGGTAAGTACTCTTTGGGTAAGCCTGGCCAGCTTCCCCTCAAGAACCCTAATCAAGCCCTAGTCTTCTCCCAAGACAGGACGCACATACATGCGTGGATTCCCTGTAGGGCGGACCGGTCCAATATCTGCATTTTGACATTTTTAAAGGATTAGAACTCTTATACATATGTATATATCTCTATATTTAAAATTCATAAAAAATTTAAAAATTTTGAAAATAAAAATTACCTAACTCTCCCCATGCTCCTCCTGGAGGGAGGACGAGGTCAGTATCACCACGGAAATCCATTCCAGCATATGGAAACTGCTCCAAGGCTGGAAACTATCGCTCCCACCAAAAGTAGAATTCGTCATCATAGACACTCTGGACTGAGCCACCACCTCCCTAGTGGAGGAAGATATCTCCCCATCTACTCAACCTAGGCTGATGAGGAGAGAGAACTAGCAAGGGTACTGTAGGACTCAATCCCGGCACTCTGTCAAAGAAGAAGGCTACTAGTATGGTGGAATAACCAAAAAAATTCCTCCTGCCTCTTTTGCAGTCAAAGAGTTGTTTTCTTATTATCGGGATCACTCCCGAGCACCAGTCATATAGAGCTCCCTACATACATTCCACTGCTAGTCTCATCTAGTTCCGAGTTGCAAGGTGAATTGATGATGACCCTGCAACCCTCACTATAGTACTCGCGAACACCTGTACAGGAAAGTTGCAAGTGTGAACAATAGGGATGCAGCTACCCCTCTTTTGCGTGCCTCACTCGCAGTATATATCAATATAGTTCTGTACACTTAGAGGGTCACCACCTCTGCTGGTGCCTTCCAAGTTTATCAGAGCTCCCCATCGTGATAAACCAGTAATGAAATAGACATCCTCTGAAGTAATCTCCAAAGATTCACCTTGAAGGTCAAACATGCCCAAATCATGATCCCAATAATTTATCAAGAACTCCAATAGGCGGACATTGGCTCGCATAGGTAACGTACAGAAAAACTTTAATAACCCACTTTGACGTAAAATATTCACTGTGGGGGCATCTTGAAGAGATTCTTGGTCCATGGCTTCATGTTCTCGCCCCCTCCACTCAAGCAACATCTTTCAACCTAATAAACAAGCAATTGCAAACCTTTAGTTTCATACAAAATTTGAAATTTTTGACCCTACACATTATTTTTTCACCTCATGTAGCGTACATGACTGTCTTTTAACGCAAGTTGTGTACTGTACACAACTGTCTTTCAAGAAACCCGCGTACAGAATGCGTGTACGTGACTTTTACTATGCCAAACCCGTGTACACAGCATTGCCTTTTTTAAAGGCATTTAAAAACATGAAATTAGGGCTCAATTTTGACAATTGCTTAGATCAAATGAAAGAGCATGGAGTGTAGTTTTACCTAACACTTGCGGATTTGGGAATGGTCCACCGGATCCTCCACACCGAGCAATTGAAGGTAGAGGTATAAACTTGTCTTTTATGGTTAAAAATCAAAATGATGAGTTTTTATTTATGTTTTGAACTATTTATAGAAAATTTATTTTTCAAGTGGGTTTTTTCCCTATAGTTCATAATTTTTAAAACTAATACCATATCTTTTCTTCCATGTGACAGGTTTATCATCGTTTTTAAGGTGTTTTTGCTCATATAGGATGGTTTTTTGTCGTTTCATATGCATTCTTCATTTATACCTACTCCATCTTAAACCTAGCATTAACATTTTGACCACGGACTATGGTATTTTTAACCAATAGCTCCTTGTCTTTACCATTGTTCTTCCATGGATAGGACCTTTCTCCTATGAGTATCCTCATTTAAAACCTGTTTATTGTCTTTTGATACTCATACTGCAGCTGTCAATGGTTCAGGGGAATATTTTTAGCTATTTTTCATGCCAAATTGAGCCTCATTTTGGTCTCTTTTTACAAGCTATCCCTTTATAGGACTCCCCACCCTTATGGAGTTTCTTTAGGCCTAGGTCTAACTCCTTAAAACAGACTTGACTGCTGAGTAAACTTGTCTGTTCAAGCTCATTAAGAATACGTGAATGGGAATCCACATTGGTGGTAGGTTATCACTTTCTTGGACCATGTGGAATAATACAAAAAACTTGATCACTCTCTTTTCTACAGAATTGAGAAGAGTATCTTCAGGTACCGGTTTATCACTTTTCCGGACCCGAGGGACTAAATTTATGGAAAAGGAATGCTCGGTATGAGCTCAGTTTTCTCTTTTTCATGCTCTGGACCTAAACATGAAAAGGATTCTGAGTAACTGTATGTCTTTGTCATGCTCGTTAAACACCAAGAATAAAGCATCGAGTTTATTGTTGTAAGCCCCATTCCTCATACTAAAATGGCTCTTTCCGAGTGATATTGCTTTCCTTCACACTCGTAAAACTCAAGCTATATGCTGCTCTCGAAGGAGCTTTGGGTAGGTAGTAATTTAACCTTTTTCAGACCTCCCTAACTAAGTATGAAAAAGGTTCACCTTTTCTTCTACGAAAGTTAAGAGAGTTCTTATGTGATATGTTTTATACTTTTTCAGCCTCAGGAGACTAAATTGGACGAAAAAGGACCCCCCTGGAGTCTTATTTGGAGTTTTCAGACTCTCTAAAATGTGAAAACACCAAGTGATCATGTACTAGTTTGGGCTCATAAAATCCATCAATCAGTGACACTATCAAGCATTATTCCCTCTTCTCTTCAAGCTTGTTAAAAAATGAAGAGAGATTCGAGTTGACTTTCCTGGACTCGTTAAAATTTAACAGGGAAGGTAAGGAATAATTTTTCTTTTGGTTCTCAGTTAGTGGCAGCATGTCCTCCTTGAACATAGCACTCTCTGTTTTTTTCAATACTCATGTCTCAGTATTCACTTTCAGTTCAGCTATTACTTCGAGTTTCTTACTCCTCCTCTTGTGTTCTACCTAGGGAATCTGATGATGTCTCCTACATGATAGATAAGTCTAGTTGTACTATCTATAAAGTTAAAAGCTGCCTTGGATCATCTCTGTGTCGTACTCACTGTTCAAGGACTTAACGCTGTGTATGATTTATATCTTGATTCCATCATTGTCATATATATTATTACTTGGGTTTCCCTTCATTTACCCAGTTCCTAGTCACTCTTGTGATCCATTGGAGGATCTATTGCCTTCCTTATCACAGTATGGTTCTGCATCAACACTTCCTAACGACGAAGACCTAGAATTTTTTATGATCGTACCTCAGGATTCACTTTCATTATTGGTGAATTCCTTTGCTTCAGTTGTCGATTATCACCTATTAATTGACAATCTGTTGAATTCGCTCCATATTCAACTTCAATAACATCTATTCACATGGCTTGGATTGTACTGGTTCTTTGGGATTGTCTATGAAGACCTTAGTTTCACATCCATGGACAAAGTTGAAGCAAGATGATGTTGTGGTTACTTACACAACTGCTAGATTTTTGAAGACTCATCATTATTATATATTGTGGCTTCGATCCACCTTTGTAATATATGTGATCTTGTACCCGTACTATATGATGTACTCAAATATTGTAAAGGAGCTAGTGTTCCAGTATATTGAACATGGCATCCTCAGATATGACTTTGTATATGACATTATTATGTTTTTGTTTCAGGTACTACCTCTGCTCCATTGGACTTCTGAGTTCTCCAAAGATAATGATTATAATGTATTTCAGCCATCACTTCCCTCTGACCTCACACATTAGGGGGAATCTATTATCAACCCAAATGGCACTTCTCCGTCTGAGTGCCGACATTACATATGTTGGTACACAAAAGGACACTGTAGGATTGAAGTTTGCCTAAACACTATAGATGGGCATGACATGAGATGCATTTATCCTTCAATCAGCTTGCCATTTTATTTTTCTAAGTGTTGATTTTCGTACGTGACTATCTTCATTGAAACTCGCATATGTACACGACTATTCATGTTGACAACTCACGTACTGTACGCAACTATTCCATTGCAACCCGCGTACAGATCTATACGCGGGTTTCCTTTAAGCAACTCACGTGTCATATGTGGGTTGCCTATATTAATAGTCTCGTACACCTCCATTCAACATTTAAAAATATAAATCACAATGAATGGAGATTAGTTGAGCCCTAATCATTAACCATCTCAACTGTCTCAACCTCCTCAACCTTTGAAACTACTCTATTTCCCAAAGTATAAATAGAGGCCTTGGGGAGGGCATTAATCAATCAATTTTGGAGAGCAAAGTTATGCTGGTGGTATATCTTTAGAAGTCTTGGAGCAGCAGAACTTAGAGTCCTTTGGTTGCAAAGGAGTCCTTGTCTCAGGCATTGGGTTGTACACTTATCTCATTCATTGATTGTTAATAAAGAGAATTCTTCTTCCAACATTGTGTTGAGTCTCTTTCATGTATTAGGGTTGATGAATATATCCGATTAAGCACTATATATGTTGTTTATCTAAACTGTCGGATATACATGTATAATATTGTACTTGGATAATTTTCTCTTTGCAGGTGAAGGAGGTACATCCCTGAAAGCTTTGGAGAGAAGCACAGCGGAAGAAGATCAAGCTTGGATCAACCATCAGTAATCGGGTGAGTCCAATATTTCTTCCTATTTCCTTTCTGTACTTAGCTAAAGCTAATTGTTTGCAAGTGTTAGAAGTAAGTTGGTAAACCCAAACCCTAGGTTATAAGGGTGTTTATTCCTAAACAACATTCACCTATATATAGAATATAATCATTGGGACACACATGATATGACATCTACTCGACACCCAACATTTTCAGCATTTTATTTCCCTATTTGCAGTTTCTAGGCAAGACATTATCATTCGGAGTACCTTATCTTTGAGTAACCTGTAGCCTATTAGAGGAAATTTCAACTCAAAATGGGCCTCCTCAAAAAAATTAATAAATTAATATTTATTAATTTTGGAGGAAGAAAAGAAAAAAAACTACTTTTTTGTTTGTATTTTCGACATATCTCCCCGTGTTCTTACTCAAATTTCGATCAAGAGAGCTCGTTGGATGCGGAATTAAATTCTACATCCAATGAGTACCCACTTGACATACTTTTCTCGGGCCTTGCTACCCCAAAAACAAGAAATTCCTGAAAAAATGTGATCATCATCACGTTTTTTTAGGTATTTCTTGTTTTTGGGGTAGCGGGGTCTGTCAAAAGTATTATGAGTGGGTACTCATTGGATGCAGAATTTAATTTTGCATTCAACGAGCTTTCCCAATCAAAATTTGAGTAAGAACACGGGGAGATATGTCGAAATTACAAACAAAAAAGTAGTTTTTTTATGATACCTATCCCCAAATTTATATTAAAACAGTGTTGAAGACCTATACGATATTTCAAATTTAAAGAAATTTCATTGGCTAACACATGTTGACATGGAATTTGAATTAGATTTAAAAATCCCATTTTGAGTTGAAATTTCCTCTAATAAGTTAGTGGGAAATACAAATGTGCAATGTCACTTAACATTCATAAAATCGATCATTTTCAATGATCATATTTCTGTAACAATATTCCTCAAAATATAAGGTAGTTTATCGTAACTAAGCTAAACATTGCTAAGAATTCACGTCATACATGCCATGCTTTGCTTTCAAGTTTTATAGTAACATTGGTGTCCTCAACTATGTAGACTTTGACCAGCCGAGTTAAAAGAGAGGTGTGGAATTTGTCATTTTAAGGCTTTCGAAGAAGGCTTCAGTGATATGAGAATCATCCCCAAGATAATTGTCATGGAATCTATGAAACAACATTGCATCCATGGCACTCCTTTTTTGTAATAACCCATCCATACCAACATCTAATTCATTGCCTCCATTTCCAACATGTGAAGAATTTATATCACTGTAGGCATTCCTAATTGGTGAGGATGGATGCAATGGAAATTGAATAGGTGGTTGATTCAACCATGTTTGGTATGCTTCCTCTGCATATTGTGCTCTTTTTTCAACCTTCTCTCGATTTGACTTTGTACTTGGGTGCAACCAAATATGGTAGCCAAGTTTCTCATCATCATAATCCTGATTTAAAAAATATTAAACATTACATCAATGAAGTTTGTAAGCACAATGCAATTGGTTTGATCTATTATTATACAAAACAATTATTTCATAAGCACAATAATCATTTCCAATGCAAAATGAGAAGCTACAAATAATTTATAAAACAAATGTTTAGATTGAGCGATAAGTTAACATGAATTCCACATTAAGTATAAAAATAAAAAAATTGAGCAAAGTAATCAAACCAACAATAGATAGGACCACAAAATGGCATAAGTGCTATCGATTGATTGGGAGGAACAAGTACATGTGAAAGGATACACAACCCAATATTTGCAACATCGATATTAGACTTCGCAATCATAAAATGAATACCACGAAAGGAGAATTTGGTCCCAACATTAGGCATAGGTAGGGAAGACATCCAAGCACCGTACAAAGTGTGGTTGTAAGAAGTTTGATATTTACTTTGCAAATTCATTGGAACGGAGAAATCATCACTACCATCCAACAATTGGACAGACATCGGTGTGTACTTGGACAATTTTCCTCTCAAATCATCCAACTTTTTGGATCTTCTAGTAGAGATGGGTTGGGTGACATTCAAATCATACAATCAGTAGAAATTTCAGTTTAATGAACATAAGCAGAGGGGTTCATCAATTTAGGATGAGACATAGTTTTTTTGGATACCATTTTTTTCAAAAAAGAGCATAGGGAATATTTCTTGTGTGTCTTTTCTATATCACCTATTGGATACTTTGTTGTAGTAGGGGGTATTATACCATCAACATTGGGTAATATATCATTGGTTTAATGGGTGAGTGTGACATCCCGAGGGTTCTCCTTCAACCCTTAACATTTTGAACAACCACAAACTACTCGAGTTTCATAAAAGAGTTCTAGCTCACGATGAATTATCGTTGATGAACTCGGACTGCGACTTGAAGACTGGATGTTACAATTTGATGGGTAAAGCAATTTCCCATTTTCATCTACAAACTACTTGAGGTATCTTGCTCCTGATAAGAGCTTACGACGTTTTGGAACCATTGGAATGTCTTATGCATCAAAACTCAAACTTGAATCAGGATCCTCCAATAAAGAATAAATTGATATAATTTCAAATTCACATGGATAAGTAACATAAATTCAAATAAATAGTCAAAATATAAATAAAAACTAAACTTACTTGGGATGGAAAGGGAGGATGGCTTAGAACTTTGAACATGATGGAATGAGATGGAATCTGAATAATTGGCCATTTGATACTACAAATTTTTATCCCTACATTTGAGCCAAATAAACAATCAAAATACGTCTTTATAATCCTTTTTTTTTCAAGAACTATATTCCAATATAACTTTCAATATAGTTTAGAAACCATTATGTTTGAACAAGGTGGGTTTAAGCAACATATATATACTATGAAATATTGTAATTAATGTCATTGAATAATAGAAGAAAACTTGAGATGAATATATAGTTTTAGGTGGAAACACAAAAACCCTGCATTAATTTTTTTAGTGATGTGTCTACTTAAATATGCATGCACTGGTGTACCTTTCAATTAATAAATGCACCAGTGCGAACCAACTATAAATGCACCGTGAAAATAATCTCCACAAAAACTCCCTCAGGAGAAAATATCTGCTACATTTGGTAACAAATATTTATGCATGCATTATACATAGTTATTCCTACCGATTTGTGCCATACATACAAACGCATCGAAGTGTTGCTTGTAAAGGCGCATTGATAAATGAGAATTTTAATCCTACGCAAAATATCCTACAGTATAAAATATATTCTACATCTTGTAGCATATATTTATACATCCATTCTTACGGATATTTCCATTCCGGTGCATTTTGTAAGTAACATTGCACTGGTGTGTGCAATAAGTATATGTTCATTGTCCTATTCTTTTCTAATATGTGGGATATCGGTGCATAATACTTAGTGACGCATCGATCTGTTATAGAGACGGGCGCACCGAAATGCCGAAAGTTGGAAACTAAAAAAATCGCACAAACTATTCAAGCCCTAAATTGAAAAATGGAAACAATTTTAAGTTTGAAAAAGTAATTGAAAAGTGTGTTTAAAAGCAAGAAACCTAAACATTAATTCTTTCTTTTGTTGAAAATTTTAGGGGAGAGATTTCAAACAGAGACTTACACAGGAGTTCTTTGGAGTAACTAGATGACTCTGGAGATCGAAATTTGCCAGGTTCCTTGAATTAGACAGAACCCTACGGAGTAAAAATTTCATGTAAATAATATTGTAGATGTTATTATCTTATTTAGAAATCAAGTAGATTTAGAAAGAAAAAAAATCATACATACCTTCAAAGTTGCAACCCTTCTCTTCTTTGTGCTTCTTTTCATTTGTTGTGGCTGGAAAATTTTAGATTGGGATTTAAATCCCTCTACTGTTTCACAAAATTACGATTTCACCTTCTAGGGAGTAATTTAGATTTGTTGAATTTTTTAATATATATAGAAATATTAGGGTGAGATGGGTTAATTGCTTGGATCGAAACTATAATGAGTCGACCCTAAGTTTTTATTTTTGTTATTTTTGTTATTTTGAAAAAAACTAATGTGTCAAATTCAGTGTGTTTTTTTTCAAAACGCACCGATGTGCATGCCGTAATGGTGCACCAATGTCGAGATATGACACAAAACATTTTTTCGGTTTTTTGTTTATGCTTGTCTGTAATCGATGTGTTTATATAGAATAGCACTGATAATGGTGGAACAGTGTACACTTTGCAGTTCTATTGATATAACGCACTTGTGTACATCCAAAAAAATGATTCAAGGATGAAGTATGCGACCGGTACTGCTATGTTGTATAAACGCATTGGTGTGTCTATAATACGTACCAATGCTCTTGAATTTATAACATGCACCATTTTCAGATTTTTTCTATTTTTGAAGGTCTGTAATTTGTTTGGATAATATTTTGATAGCTTCTGTATTTAATGGTCTAGGTTGTTTATTGATAAAAATGCATGGTATGAGTTCAATGAACAAAAAATTCAGTCAACGTCATGGAAGCACATCCAGGATTACGAAGAAGGCAAGTGGTTCTAATTAATTTTTGTATTGAAATTAATTTATTTGAATTATTTGTAAATTTCACTAATATGTATTTTTTAATTTGTGAAATGCAGAGCCAAAAAATGAGGAAAATTGATAATATTCTTACCAATTTAAGTCCAGAGAGAGCGTAAAACGTTGATGGAAAGGTTGCAAAGGGATGAATCAGGTGAATAAAAAAGAAGTGAATATGAATTATTTCTTTAAATTTGAGTAGTAATGTAGTGTTGATTATTCCTTAATATGTTTCAAATAATCTAATTCACAAATGTTGAATGTTATGCAGTGATGGACAGCAATAGAATTCAATGTCATCATAAGAAAAAGAAATCATGGAAGATGCAAATGATGATCAATTGGTCCTTAGCTCATCTGGAGTAGGGTTGGAAGTTAATAGAAGGGACAAAGAATTTTATAATACTATGAGGTACATAGTGGAAAAAACATACACACATACTTTTCACTTACAATACATAAACCAATCAAATGAATCAAAAAATCAGATCATATGTAAACTACAAGAGGCATTCCCATAGCAATAGTTAATGAGACCTATTAGACTTGCAATAGCAAAAACATACAACAACAAAAAAGAATCATTAAAGAGGTAATATTCCTAAACATGCTTATATAGAAATTATTTGTTTGTATGAATACTACAAAGCGTCATTCCTTCAATAATTTTAGTTCTGCTACAGTATTTATTTTTCATATCAACATAAAAATTGATCAATGCAGTCATTCTACAGTTCCAGGAATATTATGAAAATCTCAAAGGATGAACGAGGTGATATGTGAAATATGCCAGTAGGGGTGTCCAAAAAAGTGTGCAAGGAGATGGTCAAGGAAATAGACATACTTGCATCACAAGAGGAGCCATCTCAACAGCAACGTGCTTCAAATGTATGAAATCGTTGTTTCTTAGGATTATGTAAATCTCATTAAATATTTATTTTCAATTGTTTTCTTAATGCATAAAAGAATACAAATGGAACCCAATCAACACACAAGAAAGGACGGCAGGGAAGAAAGGGGTTGATAGAAAAGTTTGTGAGTATTTGTGATTTCATTATAAAATTAAGATTTCGTAGTGGTTGTGAATTGTATATTTTTTTCCACTGCCAACCCTTGTATATCTTCAAACAGGTGTTACCATACAGAGAAGAACCATCATATGAATTGATTGACATTAGGTTAAGCAAGGGTTGTGAGTATATGTTGGCGTATAAAAAATCAATTGTGGATTTTGCAAGTATCTATATATTTTTACTTCTATCATGTTATAATTAAAAAAAAATCATTTATATTAAATATATGATTAATTAATGTGGCGGGGCATAAAACTTACAGGAAACAAAGTATGGAGTGGAGCCAACATAAGACTTGTTTATGGAAGGCATGAGGCACGGTTTTGAAAAAATGTGTATCATTCATCACTCAATTATTACTATGCAGGTACATCACTTTCCAATTAGCTTTCATGTATACTATCTATTTTATTTCTCATTATTCTTGGCAATGTAGATACACTCAACACACTTTATTTTTATGTTTTCATATGGAAACTAAACTAGAAGAGGACAACAATCAATGAAATCAACAAAACATTCAGTAAAATAACCCAAGTGATGCAAGTGGCTCAAGCACCGATAGCAGTTCCATCGAAGAATGATGATCCATATTTAATTTTGATGTTAATGTACGTTTTTGTAACTTGCTATATATTTTAAAATAATTGTCTGTGAAAATCAGACATTTTGTATAATAATGTAATGGACATACTATCCGAATTAAAAAATATCAGGTTACCAATAAGTGTAACAATTGCATGCATGTTAACATTTTGATTATTGTTATCTCAATGTTGTGTTATTTTGAATGACAAAGGCAATGTTATTGATGTATAAGAAAATAAACTTTTTAATTCAATTGCATTCTTCAATGTTATTGTCAAATGTTGTATGTGAAACGGTAAACTGTTAATTAAATGTATGGTTGATTAAATATTACAATTGATATTTGNGATATTTCAATTTCAAATAAATAATGTACTATATATATATATATATATATATATATATATATATATACAATGTCAATATTTGTTGTTCAAATAATCATATGTGGTGCTTTTGATAATTAATGTTTCTCTGGTGCCTCTACCTAAACACTAATAAAACTCACAAACACAATCATTGAAATTAATATATCTGGTTGCAATGTCAATAACCATTATTTGAAGAATCATATCCTGTGCGATTGGTAATAGAAGATGCACCAGTGCGTCAACCATAATTAGGAGCAGTGATGCGCATACAATTATTAGGATCATCAGGTGTCTACCATAATTGGGAGCACCGGTGTGGTTATGTTGATTAAATGCACAATTCAATTTTAAAATAAAGTTTTCCACTTGCCAAACGGTGTAACTGGTGTGTTTAGATTTATTTTCAGCATTGGTGTGTATAATTGGTTTATAGATATGTAAGTGTAGGAAACCTGCGTGGATTTATTAAGCCAACGTTTCGGACTTCATATAGTTGAGTCCATCCTCAGGGTGATCTCTCAATCCAGAAGATTGGGATGATGAACTTAAAGATCTTCTCTTTCTGTCATAAATACAGATTAGTCGCCCCATGTTTAAAATAATATGGTCGGCTCTTTTTTGGGGAGATCATAATTTTTTAATCTGTAAATCCTTTTTATCTGGTTAATCGTGGGTCTCCACAATTCATTAAGTTTGATCCCATCATCTTTATTTAGGGTTTTATCCCTCTTTTCAATCTCGATGGCTTCTCTTACTCTTCTTTTGTAATAATGTTCTTCGCTGGCTATTAGCAAGGCTTTCTCACGGCAAATTTGATGGGAGGTGTTGTGCGAATGTTCAACTAGGGTTGAATTCTTTATGCGATTATGGACTATGTCAGTTGAGTGTTCTTTGAGATGGGTTTGCAGAGAACGTCTCGTTTCTCCTATGTAGACATTGTTACATGAACAAGGGATTTCATAAACTCCTTTATGTTGTTTAGGATCCACTGGGTCCTTGGATGAGTCAATGAATCCTCTGATTGTGTTTGGGAGCGCAAATGCCACATTGATGTTCTTTATTTTAAGAATTTTGGCTATGCAATCTGTTGTTCCTTTTATATATGGGAGAGTGACCTTAGGGATGATGAGTTCTCCTTTATTAGGTATTATTTGGGCCTTCTCTATTGCTTTATTGATGTGTTCATCTTGGTATCCATTCTCTTTGAAGACCTCTTTTAAGTGTTCCATATCCATCCTCAAGTGACTTGTGTCTGAGATTCTTGCTGCCCTTACTGCAAGTGTGTGTATGATGCCGGTTTTTTGAGCTGGGTGGTGAAGGGATTCTGCATGGAGGTATTTGTCTGTATGGGTGTTCTTCCTGTAAACCCAATACCCTAGTTTTCCATTCCCTTGTTTGGAGAGTAACACATCCATAAAAGGTATTTTTCCTTCTTCCTCTACTTCCATAATGAATTTTATGTGTTGTGAGATGTTATTTAGATGTTTCAGAAATTCTTCAAGCCTCTCCTTTCCATGACTCCAATTGGCCAATACATCATCAACTAGGGTGAATGGAGAAGAGCTTATTGCTATTGCTTCAAATTTTTCCATATAAATATTAGCTACCACCGGAGATAATGGAGACCCCATGGAGACTCCGTGTATTTGTTCATATATATTTCCTTTGTAGGAAAAGTATGTTGACTTTAGGCAAATTCTAACCAAGTTGGAGGTTTGGGTATCCGTGAAATTGGTTAATACGCATCGGTGTGTATTAGTGATTAATACTCACTGGTGCACTCATATCAAATGACTGCGTGGTAAAAGCCACAATATTTGCATTTACGGTGTGCAAAATGTGACTAATCGCACCGATCTGTTTATTGTGTTTAAAAGCAAAAGTGTGTATAATCGATACACAAGTAATGGTATGTCATTAAAATTATGAAAAATGCGGGGCTCTTTATCTTTGAATGTATCGGTGCTGATATATTACAGTGTACAACACCGATGCATTGTGTTATAAAATGCATCGATGCATTTTGTTTACAAAAAAATCACCGATAAAAAGCTTCTGCTAAAACATACGGCCCTCGAGTTTTTCATGTTATAAATTTTAGCCGTTACAACCTCCGTTAAAACATCTGCTACCATTGGTGGAGGTTGTAGTGGAGGTTTTTTTTCCATTTTTGTAACACTAAAATCCTCCTTTATGACCTCTGCTACAGGGGATTCTCCTTGTAGTGAGAGGAAGAGCGAGAGATCAAAGAAGAAGAAGAGGAGGAAGGAAGAGTTGAAAAACAAGAGGAAGAGAAGAGAGAAGGAAAATTAAGAATAAGGAAGGATGATCCAAGTAGTTATTCAATATTTCCATTGTGTCACAACCAATCTTAAACCCTATAATTAGATTAAGAGAAAAATTTGGGCCTTGAATTTCCACACATTTTTTGAGTTCTACAAAAAAAAACCAGGGTTTGCATTGTAAGGAAGGTGAAAACCAAAACATTCGCCTTGTTTGGACCCATCCTTACTTTAAATATAATCAAGATATTTTCTAATAGGATTAAAAGATCCCAAACAAAGTTTTTATGAGAAAGTTATGGCCCTAGGAAGTTGGCACACCAACCAGGCTCCTGGTGGCCCATAATCTTGTTTCCATTACCTTATCTCCTAGGGTTATGATTTTTGGATTTTTGTGTTTTTACCTATTAGGGCCTTTGGACATTTTGATATAATATAGTTTCAACCTCTTTTTATGGCTCTTTTATGAATAAAACGATGGATTTAATACAATGAAGAAGAGAGAAGTGTGGCTCTAATTTTTGTTGGTTTTCATAATTAAGGGTTTCCAGGGTAAATATTTATGTATTGAGCATGTGTGTGCTATGTTTACTTTTTTTTGCTTAGGAATCTATATCATGAAGTGCTTAATTTGTAAAATTTTACAACCTACAATAGGAAGTGGGGAGAAAAAAAGAATAGAAACAGAGGATTAAGGGAAGATGAAAACATGGAGGAGTGGAAACAAAGGGAGAGGGAAAGAATGATAGGAAGATATAAAGAGAGGAAAAATGATATGGATATAAGGAAGGTGAGGAAGGAGAGGACGGAAAGAAAGAGAGGATGAAGAAGGAAAAGATGAATGGAGGATGAGATATTCCCTAAAACTATGTGCTTTATTATTAGTAAATCCCATTTCTCATTCAAAACTGAAATCCCATCTCCAAAACCCAAATCCCATCCCAAAATCCAAACCCCAAATCCCATCCAAATCTCCAAAACCCAAATCTCATCTCGAAAACCCAAATTCCATTTATTTTAGATATGCAAAATTTAAAAAGGAGGGGAAATGACAAAGAAATTACCTTTAATTAGGTGATTCCCTACAAATATACCTTACACTCTCATATTGCGTGCCCCCACAAAACCTCTCAATATATACCAATATCTACCCCACACCCTCATTGAAAAATGAAATGAGGGAACCCTCTTTTTTCACTTTGTATTTGGAGTGCACATGTAGGGTGACATAGATATTTATTTGCATTTTATTTTACTCTTTGAACTTTGCATCAAGAATGCATCGATGATGCATCAATTATTCTTACACAAAGATGGAGCACACATCATATTCACATCTGACCCCACGTTGTATCCATGACACAAAGATGAATCCAAAAACATGTTTCAAAAATATGACACATGCCAAGAAACAAAATCAATAACGGGTTCGAGGGATGTTGTGACACTACAACCACATATTATAGTAGTGTTGGAATTGAATAGACCACATAAATTTTCAAGATTAGGCATGAATTTTTTTCACTTATAAAAACTTTAAAAATGAGTAAACATAGTTCTCAAAAAATATGAAAACTTGCATGAAGAAATTATGAGAAGAAGATTTAATTGTAGGATAATATTATTATAAAGAAGGATGAAGTTGGAGTACTTTTCGAGGAGGAAAAACCAAGAAGGAATATGGCCAATAAAGGAAACATGTATTGATTACCAACATTGGGAAGAGGGAAATCACTCAGAATCTCCATTTTGACAAATCACATCACTAGTACAAAATGAGAAATTAGTGACTAAAAAATGAGTAAAATTCGGATATAAATGACTATTTTTAAGTCAATTTCCACTATCTTATAGCTTGACTAACTTAGTAATTAATTGGTTGACTTATTAGCCATTGATTCAGTCATTAATTGCCACAATTAAAGACTAAATAAACTATTAATTGATAAATCAAGTTAATCTATTAATGACTAAGCTAAATACGACTAATCGTTAATCGTGTTATAAGATACTCGAAATTATCTACTAATAGTCGTGTATATGTGAATTTTAGTCATTTTCTTAGTCATAAATTTATGAAAGGGCATGGAGGAATCGAACAACCAACCTCATGCCTTACTATAAGGCAGGTGCTCTTCCATTAAGATAGCACCCTTTAAGAATAGAGCTAACACCCTATATTGTCGCCTAGTAGGTAAACATCACAATAGAAAACATTGTGACAAATATCAATGTTTATTTTCCACAAAATGCAGACTATATAAGTAACTGTTTTCTAGTGAAGGAATGACATAAACAACAGTTTCAGTAATACTATAGGATCCTTCAAAACTTCTAAAAGAGGTGAATAATAATTTCTATTATAAGAAAAATATAGACATGTCACTCACCAGAGCAAGAAATGCACCAATTTCTTAAATAATACCCCGCATGAACAACAAAGGAAGTGGTGTCTATTCAACCTCCTCAAATAGAAAAAACTTGGAATAATTTTATTCCTGCACATGCAATAAAATTATAGATGAACAAAAAGAAGAAAGCAATGTGGTTTAGGCCTTCCCTATACTCAGAACTATATTATGATCAAACTTTGTCTGTTAGGAGACAATTCACTAATGAAACAATGGACACACCTGAGAGAGAGAGATATAGGTGGTTGTATGGAATATTTAGACAAATATAGACCTCAAGGTATTAATCAAAACAATCTATAAATGAGGATGAAATTTCAATCCCGTTACTGCAATAAATGATAGTATTTTAGGACAGACATACATCAAGCAAATAGAAGCTCCTTTAAAATGTGTATATGCATCCTTAACCCATACTCTAGCACATCCCTCAAACTGTGCCACACTTCCATACATAGTAGTAGCCTCAAGGAGGCTAAAATGGAGCGCAAACACTCTCTAAAGTATAAACAGGCTCGGCTTGCTGCAGCAAGCTGAACAAGAACCACAACAACCCTAGTAAAGGTCATGGTAGGCACCAACAACAAAACATTCACAGAAAATACCTCAGAACATTCAACATACCACATAACGAGTCAAGGAATCCCAAGGAACAGTCATGGTTCAGTCTAACAGACTTAGAAAAGGTCACAACCCAGCTTAGCATCCCAAAAAAGCTCATGGCTTAGTTCAAACAGCTCATAGAGGTCACAGCTTTGTCCAAACAGCCCACAAAGGTCACGGTTCTATCCAAGCAGCCCACGGAGGTCATGGTTATGTCCATATGGGAAGTGCCTTAGCAAATCGTCAATTGTGATGCCCGATGTTAAAAAAGAAAGATAAAGCTTAGAGGATGGTGAGAGGAAATGGCCTTCACCAATACAATCTGGAATTCAAAGTAATGTTAAGGCTATTTCAAGTGAATGTCTCCTGTCAATATTAAAATAAATTAAATTAAATTAAATTAAAAATTTTAAAAGAAAACTTAAAATGAAATCATAAAAAGTACTTCATAGTGAAAAAACCTTGAGCATTCCTTCAAGTTTATTTGTGAACTGGCTTCTGCACTCTATCTTAAGTTTAATGTTTAAAGAGAAGAGACAAAAGATATTAGAAAGGAAATAACTAGATGATGACAGCATATTTGAACTTCTAATATCAGGCTGGGATATATATAGCTTAGCAATCATTGATTTATTTGCATCAATGGATGCAGTTTTTCCTAAAACCAGTCTTTTTGCAAGATCCTTTTATAGAATGCTTTGAAAATATAGTTTCCTTGAGTCATCAAAAAATACAAAAGTAGGAATCTTAATTGTATTGTAAGGAACAATCTACAAAAGATAGGCTTGCACTAAAGCTGGTGATCCAACTTGACCATATTACACGCCACTTGTATAAATGAAAATAATTTGGTCACTTACTTGAATAAACCTAAACAAAACAAGAACTCTATCTAATGTGTTCTCCAACTCCTCTTTCGAATGACCCTTGTTACCATATCGAAGTTTCTCATCAACAAATTTAGCAAGAAGTTATATTGGTCGTTTCTATAGACAAAGGCCATAATCAGATAAAGGGAAAAGTAATTTATAAAATTATGAATGTTAATGTCAACCTATTAACAAACTTTCATTACTTATCTTTCACAATTTTGTCGTCAATCTTTCTGTTACACTTGATTTTATAATCCATGCATTAATCCAATGAAATATTCCGAGTACTTATTCTTCATTTTGATAAGGATATTAAAATTCAAACAGTATATCACCGTAAGTATGACTTTGAGAAAGACCGATGTTTGATCCTAAAGAAAACCCCTTCCTAATAGCTATTGAGTGATGTTAGAGCTCTAATATTACTTGAGTATTATGCTTGCTCAAAATGTTAAAAAATTTAAGCCAATGTGTGTGTTTGAAGTAGTGAGCTAAGCATTCATATAAAACGGGTATTTTGTTAAACATTTAGGGTTTTGTTAAAACGAAGAATGAATATTTGTAGCAGGATGTTATGTGAGAATTCCAACATATGCAACTTACAAAAAGAGCAACTAGGGAGAACAATAATCTTCAAGCAGAAAATTCAAATGGATGATGTAAGTAGATAGGACAGGAAGATACTGCAATCCTTTTGTTGGAATCAACATATGATATTTTTTAATTCTTTTTGGAAATTGTAGAATGTAGTTTCATTTTCTATATGAATGAGATTACAATGTTTTTCTAGGGAAAAAACAAGCAAGAACTGGGTGCTTTATCCTTTAGGAATTTTCATAAGCGACTAATGTATACAAGATGAAACAACAGATAGAGTCGATACTTAATTTTGTATAAACACAAAAGAAAATGTGCACAACCTTTAAGCAACTAACCCTCTTCAAGTTGATCAGATGCTCAAAGGCATCTGTCACATGCCCCAAATTCCAAAACATTTTTATGTTTTTGAGGAACATTATGTTATATTTTATGTCAAAGTTTGTAATTAATGACCAAGTGGGGTCAAGGATAATTTAATGTATTGCAGAATATTTTATTAATAAATAAATGAAATATGAGACAACAGCTTAGGGAAGCTATTAAATGAGTGTTTACTGGTCACTTGGTGGAGGAGGCTGGGTTGAGAGCAGATTGACATGTGGCAGCATCCTAAAAATAATGTTAGCTGTTGCAGGAGNGTGGTCATGATTCCCCAAGAAAGTGGAACAGGAGCAGGTGGCTCATTAAGTAAAAACTGACCCAAAAGACCTAGGCATGCTAATAAAACTTCCCATTGAAGACATTGAGGCTGCTCATTTTGGATTTGTGATCATTCTGAGTGAATGAAATGCACATGTGAATTCGATGGAGGGGACTAGTTGAAGTAAGTTTGAGGGGATAAGTGCTGAAGACCTGAACTAGTGCAGCTAGTCTAATCTGAGTTCATACTGTTGTAAGCAGAACTAAGTTACTGCTGTCAAACACTCAGTGGAGTTGCAGAAGATTTCAAGACTACATCTCTCACACAGTACTTCTACTAGGAGGACCAGGAGACAAGCTTGGGGGTCCTGAGAATTGCAGTCCATCTCTTCTCCAAGAGTTGATTGGGAGGAATAGCTTCCTTAAGCTATTGTCACCTCATCTATACTACAGGTTCTACTTGTTTAAGTTCAATAATTAAATTATTTACTGTATCTAGAAAGTTTAAGAGTTTTCAATAATATAGTATATTTCTGTTTTATTTCTATTAAGGATAAATAGGAAAATTATTTATGCTGTGAAAGTTAGTAGCTATCTAGATTAGGGTAAATTAGTAGAAAATTTTTTGAGTTAATCAATAGATAGAAAGAAAATACCTAAATTTTATTTTTCAACACCTTTTTGAAAGGCAATACTCTAGTACAGTAGGTTTGTTTATGTTTAAACAGTGGATTCAATAAAATATGTATGCAGATGTAAATGGTTATCCTCTACAGGATTTTTGTATAATTTATTTATATAACTTCATATGTATTCGGGTTATTTACTTAAAGTATTTAAATAAACTAAATAAAGATAGAAGAAAAATCCTTCGTAGTACACACTGGTTTGTGTAATTTTTTACACAGTAAAACCAGCAAAGTTACATATTATAAACCTAGTATGTAATCCTAAATAGATAATGTAGGAATAGTAAATTAACTAGACTAAATTAGACTTAGCATAACACTAAACTAGGTTAAATATTTACCCATTTAGCTCACATATGTGAAAATGTAACTAGGATTTACTGAAACAAAAATACTAACTCTATAAACCTTTAAGAAGAATTAGGGTTTACAAAAGATCTTTTCTTTCATAACAGAATAAATTCAAAATTTATAATATCAAACCTAGCAATAACTTCCAAAAAGTACAGAAAAGAAATACATTAAATTCAATAATATCATTTCTCTGTCCTATTTCCAAAATTTCATTTCTATATTAATAATTATGTTATTATCAAAGTATTCCCATGTGAAAGGTCCTCAAATCATATTTTCTTTAAAGAGGAAACAAAATTTCCTAATAACCTATTTAACCCTAACCGTCGAAAGGTAAATGATAAATAAAAAAACAATAAGTTAATATAAATCCATTATATAAATATAACTAAACAGAGTTACTGTTATTTCAGCCTTAAGCTAAGAGGGTTCTTTTAATATTAAAAACAAACTGAACAAGACATAGTCTCGGCCTATGGCCTTTTTACATTATCTGACAAGGCTTAAAAGCCTAAGTAAAAGTATTTTTAAATACAAACAGAGTTCTTTTATTAAAAAAAAACAAACATCTATTTTAGTTACAAAAACCCTCCCAAAAATGGAGTTTCGCAAGAACAGCCTTCAGGGTTTTTCAAATATTAACCAAATCCTTTAAAAATGACCCAACAGCCTATTCAATAAGAGTCACAGCTTAAGGCCAGTACCAAACAACACCATTATAATTTAACCATGGCCGAAAAGGCTCGGAAAAAACTAATTCTTTAAGTCTTGGCTGAGAGAGTCTGATTCATCCATTACAAAACAGTCACTAGGGATTTTTAAATAAGAATAAAAACAAAAGAACAAACAGAGTATCTAAAATCCACGGCCGAACCAGAACCATCTTTCATGTGGCACAAATCTCCTAAAAACACCATACAACTCTTGCAGGAGTACCTCAGGTGAAACCGAGGCTTACCGGTTTGAATGCCTTCACAAAATCTCTGTTGATGGAGTTTAACAGAAATTCGAGCCACCATTGAGGAGCCGGCACAGAATCAAAAGAAAATGAATGTTAAAAACATATTTCCACAAATTAAAAATTTATACTTATGCAAAATAGTAAAACCAATTTTAGTTCTTACCTAAGGACTGGCGCAGTTGTTGGAAGTTGCAGTCTCACCCTAGCCTCCCTCGTGAGTTTCACGAGCTGAAATGGAGCCCTGCCAACATGAAAACGCAGTGTGCAGTATTCAGAGGTGAATTCTCGGGCTGTGGTGAGGTAAATACCAAACCCTCGTTGAGGAAACGAACAGTAAACAAAGAACTCAACTCACATAGTAAATAACCCTCTTCGCACTTTTTACACTCACAGAGTACAACTCATACAGTAAAAACAAAGGCGAAGGCAGCCCAACCTTCAATACTCCTTACAACAGGAAAAACCACCTCATGAAAGCAGTAAGCTTCATGCTCACCTCTTCTACACTAGACCATAAAAAGGAAAACAAACTTGCAGAGGAGCTCGATATGGCTCATGAAGGCTTGTGTGCAAACAATGGAAGGATTGGCAACAAGCCTGGCAGCCATGAGCTCACAGCTTGGCCACTCCACAGCCCAGACCAAAAAAAACGCAATTTTAGGGTCTGAAACAAGGTATATGGCGTCTCGAGGTCAACAAAACCTAATCGATGAACACCAACCACGTGTCCACTCAATTATTTGCAAGTTATGGGTTTTATGCTATAGTTTCAAACTCGTCCAACCTGCACAATCATTTTGTTCACAAGTCAATACTCTATGATATCATTGCGTAGTATCTTTAACCTCATTTTGATTTCTTTATTTATAAGCATAGAATTTGTATTTGGAAGGTGTTCTTTTACACTAGGGACTTATGCATAACCTTGAATATAACCTTTTCTTTTTTATGTTCTCCTTATCTTACATAATGTATACTATTGGTATTAGTAAGATACAAATCAATGGAGGATAAACCAACAAAATAAAAATACTTAAACATAGAAACTTTGAACTAGGACTTAGTCTATTCATGGGTTAAAACTACGAATATATGCCTTGTTAATAAACACGCATATAAAATGTGAATTTTATATAAAGGGATATAAAATACTAACACTTGGGTAAAGGAGAATCATTGGAAGAAAAAAATTACAGTGTTAAAAAGAACTTGAATAATTATATACAGTACTATATACCAAATACTAACAATAAGTGTGTGGTTTTGGTCGCAAGTATATTGTACATATCTTGTCATTCATAGACTTTGAAGATTACTATATTCTTACCGGCATAAGTAAATCTATCCATAAGATGCACCGTCAAAAATAAAACAAGTCTATAACTGAAAACACAAGGAGGATGATTATTGGAACAAGTACTGTGGCAGTAAACATAACTGCACTAAACCCATTATTTTACAATAATGTTATTACAAACATTGATGTAGATTTCTAACAATAGAAATACCAACAATACCTTTTACGGGGACAAGCTGCAAAATAAACAATTTAACTAGTATTTTATCCTATGCTAGTTATGTGTTATTCTCGATCTGGAATTTATTGGTAACAAAACTGCTTACCCATTTAGAACTTGTAAAAGAAGCATCACTTCACTGCGTTAGCTGTAAGCTAAGTAAGCCCCGATCTCATCTAAGGTTCTTTCCTACTTGACAGAAGACAGTAATAACACACTTAACATTAGGTTTAGTTATAGTCTTCTTTACTGTCCTTTTAAAAACATAAACTGCAGAATTTAACATCCATAACATAGTACTTCAGAGATAAACAAATAAATTATATAGAACTAAAGAATTACAATGCTCTATTCTAAATACTACTGTTTGAGTAACCACTAGCAGTTATTGGTTCTTAGGCAGTGACATCTTTGAACATTTTATGTTACATGAAAAATTTTAAATTTTTATGAATTTTTGGGTTATTACAGCATCCTTGATAGTGTTAGAAAATGCCTCATTCTTCAAAATGTTTTCTTCCCATATTCTATCAAGTCGATCTTTCAAGTATAGAAGTGATGATATCATGTCCTTGTATTTCATTTCATCCAATACAATGTTTTTCCCGGTAGCTTTAATTTATGTAGTGAGTGTCTATCGAAGTAACTCAAGTGCAATTACCCTCGAATAAAGAGAATACATACGCTGAAGGTATGGAATGTGATTGGCATCCATGAGCAAAGTGAATCCCTGGGGTATTCATGTCAAATAAATATAGAACTATAGTAAGTGATTAAATGGATCATCAAATAACTTCTTCAACATCCACACATGTACTCATATTAGAAAATTAACCTTACCTAGAATTGCATGTGTGGTGATCCAAAAGTTGCTTCTTTTCATTGGCCACTAGTGATTTTCTAGTACATGCATCCAAGTAAAGAACATAGTGTTCATGCTCCTCATGCAACCTTGTCTATGAATACTCTAGATTAATATCATGTTATTGAGTGCTCAGTGAAAACTATCATAAATAATACCAATGTGTTCTCCATAAATGATGGAAACAAACCTCAACATGTTTCAAATAATATAGAACAGCAGACAACTACATATATATTACACCTTCATATGTATAAAATTTTGCAGTGCCTTCAAGGAATGGCTTTTCAAAATTCTGTGAATAAATTCCCAGTGCAGTAAACATCCCCGAAAGATGGTTTAAAAGAGTCATTTCAATTTCTTCTCCCATTCTAGTCACCCACAATCAATGTCAAACTCTAAGTATAACAAACCTAAGATAACAATTGATCATTTTCTTACACATCCATCAACAATTCCAATTTTTTGAACATAATTGAACTATGAACGTCTTAGGTTTAATAGTTTTTCACTTCTAAAAAATGCTTAAATGTGGTAGCTAGCATAAAACTAACTACATATAATACAATAGTAGTGCCAGTTTTAAACCTGAACTTAACTATCAAGGTTATATGTAATAATAGACAATGCCACAGAAAGAACATCAATATTATTGAAAACAAGTCTTCTGGAACCACAAAGTAATAGAGCAACAAACACTAACTATTATCAAACACAATTTGTACAATACTAATCACAATTAATACAAATAAAGGCTATTTCTAACTATGGATGTTGAAACAATTACTAAATGCCTTAATTGACCATTCCAAAGTAAGAATGATTCAAATTTCAAACTCAAAGCCTTCAATATTATCAGTCCATATTGTTTGACTTGGTTTTAAACCTAAGTCACACTAACATATCTTTTATTCTACTAAGTTATAAATGTTTATAAACAATACTATGAATCTATGAACAAGTAGTGATACCAAAACTTTCTGCTTTTCTACTAAAGTAGTAATATATGTCACAGATTTTACAATAACATGGGAACCTAGCGATAAAATGACGCTTTATATTTAATTATATATTCAAAGCTAGAAGATCTTTTGGTCTATAAGAATATCATGGCATGTTACTATTTAGAGTGTTGAGAACAAACTAACAGCTGGACTAGAGGAAACTTTAGTCCATATTTTAGATTAATTTACCTAGAAAGCACCGCCTCTTTCAGAAACTCTTTGGATACCCTCGGTCATCTCCTTCTCAAAAAATGGGAGATCAACATGGAAATCAAGGATGACATCTATCAAAAGTACATTTGGATCACTTATGACCCCCCTTCCTACCCCGAGGTTCTTGATCCCACAATGACCTTTTAAAATGAGCACTTCATGCAACAGGAGTGTCTCATTGTTTGTCCCAACTACATTCAGCATCATTAGATACCACCTAGCAACAAATCACAGTAAAATAGAAATAATGGAAAACAAGATTTATGTATTTGATATATTTCTGAGGTAAACCATCTTATACAATAAATAACTGCAACGATAAAATAACCATAACTAATTGCACATTCCCCCTATTCTTCCTAGCTTAATCCCACTACATAAAAAGTAAAATTCTATACAACTTGTTTGTCATAAAACAACATAAGATTCAATTGGATTAACATACTTGCAGTTGGGGCATGAAGGAAAATCCTTATAAAACATAACAAACATGTGACACTATGCAAATTCCACTGCAATTATTTCTCTATTATTTTCATCAAAGAGATCAGGCAAGTTTTTCCTTCCAGCTACAAACTCTTCCTTCTATTCTTGCTTCCATATCTGACCATTTTCTTGAAGATTCATTTGGAGGTCCAACTACATAGGCTGACAGCCATAAACTGGACTTGTTTCTCTTGGACCATTCCAAGTCTTCACTTTGTGGCTCAATTGTAATAATATATTTTCCCTATTTGCAACCATTCATTAATTCAATGACCAACAAAAGAAACCATTAATAAAAGAGAAACGCAATTTGTAATCAAGAAAAAACTAGAAGAATGAATCAAACCTGAAGGTGAATTCAATGACAACAACAACCAAAAAACCATGAATAAAAGAGAAATACAATATGTAATCAAGAAAAAAATAGAATGAAACACACTTGAAGGTATAAACATTGCTACCATTCCGGAGGCAGTGGAGACTCAACGTGAACCTCAATACCAATACTTGTTAGTTTCAATTTCTATCCATTGACACCAATCTCATCACCATATTTAGAATTGCGTGAATTTTAACTCCAATTTCTTTCTCTTCTTAGATACGTCTTCAAACATCTTCTTAGATCCTATAATCCTATAATACTGAACCTTGAAAAAATATAGGGTTTCAAGGGGTAAACTATGGTTTAAAGTAAAATGACCATAGGTTGGCGAGAGCAAATCTAAATCAATTCAAGCTACAAATTCATGTGAGAATTCTAAAAGACTCTCATCGAATAGTGCACAATCTCTCTTAAAGTTAGAAGGTAATATTAAAATCCTTGGAAGTTTCTCTACAGAATAAATGTTTTATATTGTTACTTCATAATGTTCCATAGCTCCCAAGTGGTGGAAACAAACTGAGAAGTTGTTGGAGTACAAACATATGGTATTTGAATTGGTTAGGGTCTTAATTGGAAGCATTGAGAGCATGTAACAAGAAAGAAAGTGGAAGAATCGTAAGAGACATTGTAGGTAAGCAGTGACTGTGAAGCCCCTCTTTCTTTTACTACTAGCCCCTGCATTTATGCGCCTTCATAAAGGCGTTCAATCAATACCCACCTTCAACACTTTTTAATTCCATTTCTACAGCATTTAAGTTGCCCTTAAATGCTTATTTCTTGGTGGTGTGGTCTAGACAGGGTCTTTTTAAGCTTGTGGATGACTAGTACACCTAAAATGCTAAGAGGTGATTGTGAAATCCAATAATAAAAAAATTATAGTCTTGATGTCTGCCTAGCCTTCTTCCATCCCCCCTGAGTGAAATTGTTAGTGATCTAGAGTAAGAAGAATTTACTTGTATAGGATATGCTCATCCCATGTTCACACTTAGCATCCATCTAGACCTCATCCCTCCACCTTTCACTACCCTAACACTTTTTTGGACGAGACTTGATGACTCCCTTTGTGTTCCCTAAGGTAAGTAGTAGCCATGCTTGTGTTGTTGGCTTGTATATTTTGGAGGGTGATTTTGCTTTGGTGAAGCCACATATTGGGAAAGAGTTTGTAACAACAGATTCCAACTATAAACATTTTGGAAAATCCATCAATAGAAATTCCTTATCCCAAAACCTTAAGGTATAAAGTGACCTTCTAAAACCCTTTCAAGGACAAAAATTATATGTAAATAGTGTTTTTCAACACTCATTGGTAAGCAATTCTGAAGAGAAATTTGGAGCCAGTGTAAAAGAAAAACGTGAAAAAGGGCATCTGAATAACTTTTCTTTTCTCATCCAAACCTAAGTCTTCATTATAAAATGCTTCTACTTATTTTACTTTTAGTTTTTATACATGTTTGCATTATTCTATTCAAAATAGAGTAAAATCTACTTCGATCATTGTGCATCCAGTAGATTAAATAAATGCAAGAGAACCAACCTTCATGCAAAAGAGTTCCAATCTATCATACAAATAATGTACAACAGATACCTCTGTTAGATTTTTATCAATTAGACAGTATGATCTTAGGATCTTATATAAGAGAATAACATGCACAGCAATCAATTACAAGAGAAAATAGACACAAAGATTTTCCTCGGGGAAACCATAAAAGAGAAAACCCCGCAACTTCCTCAGAGATAGAATAAGCACCAATGGCAGCAGTAAAACCCAAAGATAGTAGGATGATCTCCAATAGTCGTTCTCTCTCTTATCCTAGCTCCTTATCTCTCACTCATGTGCTACAACTGAGTGTGAGTGACTGTGTGATAAATAGAGAGGCTCACTCTCTATTTATACTAGTTTTCGACTTGAAAACAACTTACCAAGGCTGACTTCTCTAGGAGAGTCTAATAAACCTAGTGCCCCAAAACTGTGGGGACTTTGACCCCTGATTAACTAGGAGGGTTAACCTCTATGACTTTACATTACTTGTTTACATTATTGATTCTCCTGATAGGAACATCAGGGTATGGCATGACTCAATTACATTACCGATACTCCCCGATAGGAACATCGGGGTACAATACATAAAATATACAATTGAATACATAACAAAGTTACAAATACATCAACACTCCCTCTTAACTAGGAAGGTATTCTCTCGACACAATTCATCAGCACAAGTCTTCTTCTCTGGATCAAGTCTAGATCATCATCACTGGATCATCATCAAAGTTGGATCATCACTGGATCATCATCAAAGTTGGATCATCAGTGGATCATAATCAAAGCTGGATCATCACTAGATCATCATCAAAGCTAGATCATCACTAGATCATCATCAAAGATGGATCACCACTAGATCATCATCATTACTTCTTTTGCATCTCAATCAACTGGTGCTATCTCTCAATTCTTCTCATCATAGGAAGTTCTACAGAGCCATCCCTTTTTTAGGTTATTTGTAGGCCTAGCCTCCATGTAGGTCTTCATCTTCTTCAGCACTTATATCTTACCCAGTCATAAAGTCCTGCCTAGCACTTACATCTGACCATGGGAGGGCCCGGCTTGCCCCCATGTCAGAATGGCCCAGCCCTTACATCTGACCATGGGAGGGCCCAGCCTTTTCCCATGTCAGAATGGCCCAGCCCTTACATCTGACCATGTGAGGGCCCAACCTGCCCCCATGTCAGAATGGCTCAGCCTTTACATATGACCATGGGAGGGCCCAACCCGCCCCCATGTCAGAATGACTCTGCCCTTACATCTAACCATGGGATGGGCCAGCCAACCCCCATGTCAGAATGGCTCAGCCCTTACATATGACCATGGGAGAGTTGAGCCTGCCCCCATGTCAGAATGGCTCTGCCCTTACATATGACCATGGGAGGGCCCAGCCTACCCCCATGTCAGAATGGCTCTGCACTTATATCTGAACATGGGAGGCCCTGCCTACCACGATGTCAGAATGGCTCAGCCCTTACATCTTCCCATGGGTGGCCCTGCCTACCACCATGTCAGAATGGCTCTACACTTATATCTAACCATGGGAGGCCCCACCTACCACCATGTCATAATGGCTCAGCCCTTACATCTGACCATGGGAGGGCCTAGCCTGCCATCATGTCAAAATGGCTCGGCCCTTAAATTTGACCATGGGAGGCCCCGCCTACCACCATGTCAGAACGGCTCATGGACTCATCACTTCCTCTTAGAAGGAACCTCGATCTAGAGAACACCAAGCTTCTCCCTGAAGTACTCAAACTTAGCTCTGGCAAATGACTTGGTCAACACATCAACTATCTGCTCGTCCATCGCAACATATTGGAGCTTCACTGCTCCTCTCTGCACCATATCCCTGATCTAGTGGTATTTGATATCGATATGCTTCAACTTGTCATGGAACACCAGGTTCTCCAACAACTTCACACAACTCTAGTTGTCGCAATATATACAAGTAGCATCCAACTAGAAATCAAACAAATCAAATACTAGCTTCCTAAGCCACATTTCTTCACAACTAGCTAAACAAGATGTGACATACTTTGCTTCGGTTGTACTTAGTGCCACACAGGATTGTTTCCTGCTAAACCAAGAGATCACACCTGATCCCATACTGAAGCAGCACCCCGGAGTGCTCTTCTTATCAATGGCACAGCCTGCCCAATCAGAATCCACATAACCCTCTAGGTTAGTCTTTTGATTCGCCTCATACTTGATCCCATAATCAACTGTACCCTTCAGCCACCTTAGAATATGATTTGCAGCAATCACGTGAACATGTCTAGGATCCGTTAGGAACTGGGTAAATGTGTTCATAGCAAAGCAAATATCCAGTCTTGTATTCGTCAAATACATCAAGGACCCAATCATCTGATGATACATCGTAGCATCAACCGACTCTGATGAAGCATCACTCAATAGATTCAGGTTCGATGCCATATGTGTGGTCATGGCCTTGCATTCCATCATCTTGGACCTCTTCAGGATCTCTATTACATACTTCCCTTTTCCCAAGGAGATTCCCTCTACATTTTGCCACACCTCCATGCCTAGAAAGTAGTGCATCATACCCAAGTCCTTCTTCTCAAAATCGGTAGCAAGATTCCTCTTTGTATCACCAATCAACCCATACTCAACTATTACAAACAGATCATCTTCATACATTAGGAGTATGACTGGGTTCCCTTCTTCAACCTTGTAGTAGAGGTTGGAATCTGCTTTACTCTTGGTAAAGCCCAAACTGGATAGGAAGCTGTCAATTCTGTCGTACCATGTCCTAGGTGCCTATTTCAAACCATACAGGACTTTCTTCAACTTACACACATGAGTCTCCCTGCCATGTGTCTCAAAACCGAGTGGCTACTCCACATACAATTCCTCTTCCACTACACCATTCAAGAAGGCAGTCTTGACATCCATCTGGTGTATGTTCCATTTCATTACTACAGCCAGAGAAAGTACTGATCTAATGGAAGTGTATCTGGATACAGGTGCAAAAGTTTCTTCATAATCTATTCCTTCTTTCTAGGAGAAGCCACGAGCCACAAATCTCTCTTTATATTTCTCTATGCTACCATCTGCAGCATGCTTGATCTTGTAGATCCACTTGGAAGTCACAACTGACTTCCCCTCTGGTCTTGGGACAACATCCCAGACATCATTCTTCATGATTGATTGGTACTCCTCGATCATAGCATCCTTCCACTCTTTCTTTTCTGTCGCTTCTTCATAACTGGAAGGTTCTTTATCAATGATGTCACATAATAGGGCTACATAACCGGAGCAGGACCTGGTTCTTTTCCTCTCTCTGTTATTTCTTCTGGAGCCCCATATCATTCTGCACTTTAGATATCCTCTCGTGCCCATGTAGGTTTCTTCTTGTGAGGATTCTTTTCTTGGGGTGGATCTATAGGTTCATGTGTTTCTTCTATTTCTTGATCTTCTTCTTGAGTTGCATCGTTCATAGTTGTATCTCGAATCATGGGTACTTCTGTTTCTTCAGAGTCTTCAACTGGTCTCTTTCTAGATTTATTGTAAGCTGAGTTTTTGTCAAATGTTATGTCTCTGCTAATGTCGATCTTCTTGAATCCTCAAAAGTATATCCTGTAATCTTTCGAGCTCTCACTATATCCCACAAATATACCCTTCTTTCCACAAGGATCTAACTTTGTCCTCTTTTCTTTTTGAATGTGTATGTATACTAGATAGCTGAATATTTTGAGATGGTTGACCTCTGGTTTCTTGTCGAAAAAGACTTCTTCAGCTGTCTTGTTCTCAAGTAATCCATATGTAGTACAGTTCTGTACATACATCGTTGTCCTGGCAGCTTCTTCCCATAGATACATGGGAAGATCTTGATCATGAAGCATTGCCCTTGCAGCTTCCATGATAGTTCTATTCTTCCTTTCTGCAACCCCATTTTGTTGTGGATTATATGGATTGGTCAACTCCCTCTTAATCCTTGAATCTCTGCATAATTCTTTGAATTCATTTGATGTGGATTCTCCACCATTGTCTGATAGAAAGGTTTTGATCTTCTTTTCTGTATGGTTCTCAATTAAGGCTTTGAATTCCTTGAACTTGTCGAATACTTCATCTTTGTTCTTCAAGAAGTATATCCATGTCTTCCTAGAAAAATCATCAATGAAAGAAACATAGTATACATACCCGCTTCATGAACTGGATGACATTGGCTCGCACACATCGGAGTGAACAATTTCCAAGATTCATTTTCCCTTGCTCTCGCTACTTGGAAATATCTTCTTTGTGTTCTTCCCTTTTGCACATCCTTTGCAGACACCATTATGTTTTGTCTGTATTTCTAGAAGACCTTCAACAGCTTTGCTTGCAAGTGTAGTGCCCTATAGTGAACATGTGCAAACCTTATGTGCCAAAGTTCATTTGGCTCTACCAATTCATGGAACAAAGCTTGTTCTGGTTGGCCCTTCAATTTGTATAGTCCTCCCTCTTTCTCTCCAATTACTACTACATCATCTATAGTCTTTCCCTTTGGCCACATAAGGACTTGGCCATCTACAAATGCAACCCTCGTGCCTTTTGCATCTAATGCAGATATGGAGAGGAGATTCTTCTTTACTCCCGGTACAAACAAGACATCCTTCATCTTCATAGACTTTCCATATTCTAGTTTATAGGAGGATTCACCACTACCTTTTATTGGATATTGGTAATCATCCCCAAGTTTCACCTTGTGGGGTGACTCATGTTTGGATAGTTTCACAAAGGATTCTTTGAATCCCGTCATATGCTTCGAAGCCCCACTGTCTATAAGCCAATCATTGCTTCCATGTGTGATAGTTCCCGTGAGGGAAGAAATCAAAACATACTCTTCATCACTTGAAGAATCTTCACTTTCTTATTTGACTCTTTTCCTGGGAGGATCATCATCCTCTACAGTGTAAGCATGATGTTTTCTTTTATCCTTCTTCTTATGAGGGTTTCTTTTGTTTCTAGGACAATTTCTGGCATAGTGTCCTATCTCATCACAAGTGAAACATCTGAGTTGAGTTTTTCTGAAGTGAGAATGCTTACATTTAGAATGATGATAGTCCCTTCTGATTTTCTTAGACTATACTGTGAGAGCTTGATGTTCACTTCCCATCTTTTCTTCTCGGGATACTATTCGAGCTTCTTCTTGTGATAATTCCTCCCACAGTCTACTGAAGGTGACTATATTTCTTCTAGCATAGATCCCTTGAATTAAAGAGTCCCGTGACCCAGGGAGACCATTCAAGGTAGTCATCACAATTTCTTCATTCTCCACTTCTTCATCCACTGCTTCAAGTTGTTCTTTGATCTGGGAGACCCTTGTAAAGTATGACTTTATGGTCTTCACATTCTGGATCTTCAAACTCTTCAACTAGTTCCTCAAAGTCATCTTCCAGTTTGTGTTCTTCCCTTCAAATAGCTTGGTCAAGACCTCAAACATTTCTTTAGGTGTCTTTAGGGAGGACACTTGTGGTATGAGGTGATCCTTGATTGAATCAGCAATAATCCTCTTAGCCATGACCAATTTCTTTTTTTGTAAGGCCTTATCCTCATCTCCCTCTGGAACTGGAACCTCTTCACTGATGTAAGAGTCCAACTCATTTTCCTCCAGAACCAAGGAGATCCCATACTTCCAAGCTCAGAATTTATCAGCTCCCTCAAGATTTTCATCAAGCTTGGTGTGATGAGACATCTTAACTGAGAACCTCAAATGGAAATACAAAAGATTAGATCTTACCAATTTGAGAAGCTGAAAACTGGATTTAGAGCTGATCTTCTGTAGTGTTGGTTTCTTGGTTCCAGGGAAAATTAGGGTTTGACTTTCTCAGAGTTCTACCCAACCAAAAACCTTGATTTTTGTCTCTAACTTCAATTTTGAGGAGGAGAGAAATCCTAGCCTGGGCTCACTCAAAAACTCCTCTTCAGTGAAAATCCCTAATTTCTCAATGTAGTGGTAGGTCAAAAACTGAAAGTGCTCAGAATCGGATTCTGCTTCGACAGAAAGATGCACCCTTCAATGGAGGTTTATCCTAGCCTCTTTTTTTTTATGGATTTTGGAGAGAGACCCAAAAAGTAAGAATCCCTTGCTTCCGCAGCTGCACAGTGTCTTCTTCTCAGGTTAGCTCTGATACCATGTTAGATTTTTATCAATTAGACAATATGATCTTAGGATCTTATCTAAGAGAATAACATGCACAGCAATCAATCACAAGAGACAATAGACACAAAGAATTTCCTCGGGGAAACCATAAAAGATAAAACCCTGCAACTTCCTCAGAGATAGAATAAGCACCAATGGTAGCAGTAAAACCCAAAGACAGTAAGATGATCTCCAATAGTTGTTCTCTCTCTTATCCTAGCTCCTTCTCTCTCACTCATGCGATACAACTGATTATGAGTGACTGTGTGATAAATAGAGAGGCTCACTCTCTATTTATACTAGTTTCTGACTTGACAACAACTTACCAGGGCAGACTTCTCTAGGAGAGTCTAATAACCCTAGTGCCCTAAAACTGTGGGGACTTTGACCCCTAATCAACTAGGAGGGTTAACCTCTATGACTTTACATGACTTGTTTACATTATTGATTCTCTCAATAGGAACATCGAGGCATGGCATGACTCAATTAAATTACTGATACTTCCTGATAGGGACATCGGGGTACAATACATAAAATATACAAATGAATACATTCCAAAGTTACAAATACATCAACAACCTCCCCATCTAAATTCCAAGGCGGTTGAGCATCACCATTTGTACTAGCAAGCTTCCATGATTCTAAATTATGTACCACTCGCTATCCTTGGAGATGCATAGTAGGGGAAATAGTACTCATACTCTCCCTTCACAACCATTTAACAAAGATTTTAGGTCAAATTTCAAAACAGCAATGCATACAAAATCAAATTCTTATATTATGTCCTCTCCTTGATTTTATATCTCACATGCCATATCATAAACCTATATGCCATTTTCTAATTTGATATGTGCACATTATGGACTACTAAATAGTGGAATTCATCTTGTGATTTGTTGAGGTTGAATTGATTTCCAACATCACATATTATGAATGTTGATACATATTTGTAGTATAATACACTCATATGAGGTTCACTAATAAATTATACATAAGTATTATCAAGGAGCTTCTGAACCACCAACCTAATTTGAACAAAACTTTGGATTTATCAAATGTTAAAAAAGAGTAAAATTAATGGTCCAAAATCTTGGTTCTATAATCATAGGTAAAAACAGTGATGATACTATCACATAGCTATGGATCAACTCAAGAAAATATGGTTTAAAATTGATTAGTAAGAAAGCCCTAATTATGGGCACTCAAATTTAAAGACATAATCTCCAACAAAGTGCATGATCTTCGAAAGTGGTATATGATTATGATATTTCCATTGTTTCTTTAGGGAATTTGGAACCATTTTCATTTATTGATCCAATACTCAAACTGCCACCTTTTACTGCAATAAATTCCTTCTTTATCAACATGTGACACAAGCTTTAGCAGTTGGAACTCTAGTGGTATAACCTAAAATTAAAAATAAAAATAAAAAAATCCTAGTAAATGTTGTCACAAGATGACACTAACAAATCCCAACAATAGTTAGTATATGTGAGTCTATTACCCAATTATGCAATGACATTGGTGCAATTTTATGTTTTCTGATAACTACTTTTACAAAGTATCGATTGAGTTTAACATCATCAATTCATTTTATCGTGTCCTCTTTTGTCTAGCCTTTGGTAAAATTGTTATTCTTTATTGAACTTGTACCTTGGCCTATAATTGATGGAGGATCACTACCTTCAAGCTCTATATGATTTTTTTATATAACCTCTCCCTGATTGATGAATGTTTTAGATGAACGCCCTTTATGATTGGCCTTCCTTCCATTCATACAATCAAAAACATCACCTCTTGCCATGACTAAAATATAAATTAAAAATAATTGAATGCAACAAAGGTGATAGTGTAGAACAACAAAGAATTTTTAAAAAAAGGAATGCAAACATAGTCGAAAACAACACAGTTTATGAGAAAGTATGGCTTCACTGAATTTGATCCTAGCTAGCAAACTACATACTATTTCTAGCAATAATACTTCAATACAAGATTTATTTTTTGTGTCCTTCAATGTATCAAGTAGAAGTGCATACATAAGTACATGCATAAGTACAGCTCATGCATACATCTTTGTCATGCTCATTAAACCCTAAAGAACACAGCATCGAGTTTATTGTTGTAAGCCCCATTCCTCGTAATCAAATGGTCTTGTACCCGTATCATATGATGTACTCAAATATTGTAAAGGAGCTAATGTTCCATTATATTGAACATAGTATCCTCAGATATGACTTTGTATATGACATTATTATGTATTTGTTTCAGGTACTACCTCTACTCCATTGGATTTCTGAGTTCTCCAAAGATAAAGATTATAATGTATTTCGGCCATCGCTTCCCTCTGACCTCACCCATTAGGGGGCATCTATTATCAACCCAAATAGCACTTCTCCGTCTGAGTGGCGACATTTGATCCTATGTTGGCACACAAAGGACATTTATTGATTGAAGGTTGCCTAAAACACTATAGATGGGCATGTTATGAAATACATTCACTATCCATCTAGCTTGCCATTTTTACTTTTTCATATGTCAATTGATGTACACGAATTTCCCTATAAGCAACCTGTGTACATACGCGACTTTTCCTACAGCATGTCGCGTATTGTATGCGAGTATTTGTCATTGCAACCCGCATACAGATCTGTACGTGGGTTTCCCTTATAGCAACTCGGTGTCATACACAGGTTGCCAGTATCAATACTCGCGTACTCCTTCCCTTGACATTAAAAATAATAAATCACGGTTATTTGAGATTTGTTAAGCCCTAAACAATAACTATCTTAATTGTCTCAACCTCCTCAACCTTCGAAACTGCCTTATTTCACTAAGTATAAATAAAGGCCTTGGGGAGGGCATTAATCAATCATACTTGAAGAGCAAATTTATGCTAGTGGTATCTATTCAGAAGTCTTTGGAGCAGCAGAACTCAGAATCCTTTGGTTGCAGAGGAGTCCTTGCTTCAGGGGTTGGGTTGTAACCTTAACTCATTCACTATTGTCAATAAAGAGAATCCTTATTCCAAATGTGTGTTGAATATCTTTCATGTATCATGGTTTGATGAATATTTATGATTAAGCACTCTATATACTATTTATCTAACTTCTCCTATATACATGTATAAGCTTTCACTTGGAGGATTTGCTCTTTACATGTGAAGGAGAAACATCCCTGAAAGCTTTGGAGGAGAAGCAGAGCGGGAGAAGACAAAGCTTGGATCAACTGTCGTGAATCGAGTGAGTCCATCCTATCTTCCTATTTCCTTTCTGTACTTTAAAGTTGATTGCCTGCAAGTTTTAAGAGTACGTTGGTCACCCCAGACCTTCGGTTATAAGGTGTTAATTCCTGAACAATATATACTAAGGTGAAGCAAAGCCTATTACAATAACTATGCTATGGTAAAGCAAAGCTTTGCTAAGATAATCATGCAAGAGAAATCAATGGATACATCCATTTTCTAGTAGGTTCAAAGTCACCCGTATGCTTCAAATTATATTACTTTGAGCTTTTGAGAGAGCCATAAGACAACATCAAGGAGTAATCAGTTTGTTGAGGCATCACGTGAATCTATATTTTGCACACTCTCAACAACAAGTTCATGTCTGTCACCTTCGGCTACAACTATAATCATGTGCCCATTTTTCTTCAATTGTTCAACGAAACCATAAAGGCCACCTTCACCTTCAAGATAAAATGGTGATTCTAGTATTAGACATCAATCTTGCACAACCAACAATCAAATGTTGTCAATAGACAAGTCTAGTTCAGCCATTCAAGGAAATTTTAGACTCAATGATAACAAATCATATCAACTATATAGAAACAGACCAAAAAATCTTTGCAACTTAACATAGCCAATGAATCACCTCTATTGGGAAAGTTATGGTATTGCAGCACTGCCAAATTTCCTATTTTATGATTAACAATCAATTTTTCTATTGATACAGATATGATTTCCTTCTATGATCTGAAACCATATCTAAGAATTTGTAATATGTTGTTTTACTTCAACTCAATTAGGAAAAAAATCAAAACAACATAGGTTTAGGGCCAAAAATACTAGGTGGCCAAACATCCACAGACCAATTCTGTCAAAAAGAATATTCTCTAGTTTAATTGAGCTGATTGGATTCATGCAGAGAAGATGTCAGATTGGTAACTCGGAGATATCCTCAAACACTACTAATATATTTGGATGGAAATTGGGACAAGATGTTAGATTCATAACTCATGAATCTCCTTAGACAAGACTAAGACATTTGAATGGAAATCAATGCCTTACCACATCTCAGCCTGCAAGTGTAGCATACATCGCAATGTACCCTGCCCAAAAAGCAATAAAATGTGAGACAAACATTCTATCTAGCATGACATATTTAAATGAAAACAATGTAAAAATACATCAAAAATGATAAAACATCAGAATGATAAAGATTGCCATGTAAATGGAAAATAGTTTATCTATATAGATGGAAAAACTTATTCTAAGGTGTTGAGAATATAGCTGTCATTGATGTCAAAGGAGTTCAAAGGAGTTCACGAATGACAAAGAAATAACCAATAGACATGTAGCAGGATGAAATCAGTAAAAGAAAAAAGGAACCATTACATGGATTATCATTGATGTCAAAGGAGTTCAACAGTGAGAAGGGAAAATCAGTAACAAGGTCGATGACAGGAGAAAGATCTGCAAAACAAGCAGTGGAAGATCCATAGATCAGACAGGAGATGGATTTCGCAAGTTGGAGTTATACCTGAGATAACCCAAAATTGCCTAAATTAAATCATCCTCATGATTGGAGATCGTGTGGTGCAGATCGGTGAGTACTAAAGATCTATAGTCAGAATGAATTTCGCTGATTAAATAGTGAGGAGGATAAAAAGGTGAATAGGCTGCGAAATTCAGAAGTAATTTCCATGAAATAGATTAAGATCAATGGATGAGGTTAATCGTTGAATCATATCAACGGTTGCCAGTTATTTTTCAAGGATAACTAGCGCAGATTAATAAAATCCTAATGTGCACATAATTTGAACAAAATCCACCTTATGATATTTGGGGTCCGCCATCGATCTAGATCTAACGGTCCTCATGGATTTCGCAGATTCAACTAGCAGGTGAGTTAACTACTGAGATGGGTGCGAAATTTTAATTCAAACAAGTTTGTTCTATTTGGAGTCCATCGTCAATTGAAGCTGACAAAGATCAACGGCCACCAACGATTTCACTGGGAGAAGTTGTGAGGTCTAAGAAAATTTTGATGGGAGTGAAATTTCCATCGAAAATAGTTTAATGCATTTGGATTCCACCATTGATCAGACCAAATCTATATCTGACAGCCCTCAAGGGATTTCGCAGATTTAACTAGTAAGATAGTTAACGTTCTGGATGGAAGAGAAATTTCATTGAGAAATAGTTTACTGACAACATGGACGGTCCAGATCAGTCGAGAGAAATGCAGAATCCGATTTTGAGAAGATTAACAATGGAGAATGATTTCCACACAAAGAAAAGGGAAGATCCACAAATCCGCATTTGATCATCAATCAATGGTTAGGATTTAATCCGCAAGGAAATCTACGGTGTTGAATGATTTCTGCACAAAGAAAAGTGAGGATCCGCAATCCACATTAGATCGTAGATCGAAGGCTAGGAGTGAACCTGCAAATAAATCAATGATTCAGAAGAAAAGCGAAAGGCGGAAAGTGGAAGGTGGAGAATCGCGAAAATACTTTTGGAAATTTCACAATTCCGCTACCCAAAATCCGGAAGATTGACGGTCCAAAAAACATCCGCATAAGATAGACGGTGTGGAGAGATTGGTTCGGAAAGCAGAAATCATGGAATGATATTTGGAAAAAGTCACATATCCGATATCTTATTTCCATCTCACATCAACGAACACAGAGAGCTCGAAGAAGATCAATGGTGCGGAATGATAGTCGAACGAGATCAATGGTGCAGAAAGATTGGTTCGAAAAGCAGAAATTGTGGAATGATATTTGGAAAAATTCACATATCTGATATTTGATTTCCATCTCAGATCAACAGTCACAGAGAGCTCGAAAAAGATCAACGGTGTGGAATGATTGGTGCAGAAAGCGAAAATCATGGAATGATATTTGGAAAAAGTTACATATCCACTATCCTATTTTTATCTCAGATCTACGGTCGGGAAAAAGCTCAAAATGAGATCAATGGATCAGGATGATTGTGGAAACATAGATTGCGTAAGAACACGACTAGAAGAATAAATTTTAAAATGATTGACAAGGAATTGTTATAGTTGTTTTGTAGAATCACAATGGAGGTAGATGCCTTGTCGGCTCAGTGCTAGAACAAGGAATTGATTTCTCATGAAGAGGCATGATCAAAGAATGAAATAATGCAATGGTGAAGAGATGCATTCGCAGGAAACGTAAAGGTATTTACACATGGAGCGATGAGTGAGAGAATGTGTCTCTGTGGTCCATATTATAGAAGTAGAAGCAAAGACCAGTGAGTGTGATAGAGATTGAAGGGTAAATAAATATGGAAGATTACTGGAAAAAAAAATATTAGGGTGGAAGGGTGGTGCTAGGGAAGGAAACAAGTCTATAGGGGGTTATAGCCTCCTTCCAGCGGAAGCTGGTAAATAGGGTGTAGTATCATCCTATCAATTGTAGCTGACAAAAAATGGGACTGTATCCTCCTTTCAGTAGTTGCTAGTAAATAGGGTGTAATACCATTCTTGTCTGTAGTAGTAGGCAAAAACTATTTGTAAATCACAATTTTGCAGTAATAGGAAGTATTGGTGGTTTATCCAATTGGGATTCCACGATAAATTTTTGTTTTGTGTGTTCTTGTTGATTATGTGTTTTAATAAGTAAATTATAAAAGTGGTTTTAAATTGCTAAAAAGTTACAATACCGATTCATCCCCCCTCTTAGTATTGTCCAATATCTCAACAATTGGTATCAGAGCAAGTTCATTCACCACAGTTTAACCACTGGAAGGTAGATCCTATTTAAAACCACTGTGGATCAATAAGAAGGTTTAGCCACCAACAGAACTCCATTATTCACGGGAGAAAATTATGCATACTGGAGTGTGACAATGTAGTGTCATATGAATCCCCTTGGCTGGAAGGTTTGGGCAGCAACTGAGAAAGAGTATAAAATAGATGATCAAGCACCTACAGACCCAGAGGAACTAGGCCAATATGAAGGTAATTTCAAATCCCTAAATGCAATCCTAAGTAGGTTGACAAAATCTGTATTTAAAAAAGTTATGTGATGCAAGACTGTCAAACAAGCCTAGGATAAGTTAAAAAATTATCTATGAAGGAGCATCTAAAGTCAAAGAATCCAAGCTTCAGACATATAAAGGGTAGTTTGAGAGCCTTAAAATGAAAGAAGAGGAAAATATTAGGGAATACCTTCTAAAAGTAGATGAGGTTGTCAATGCTATTAGAGGTCTTGGAGGAAAATTAAAAGAAAAAGAAGTGGTGAGCAAGGTACTAAGAACATTCTCAATGAAGTATGACTCAAAAGTGTCCACTCTAGAAGAATGGGATGACCTTGATGGCATGACAGTAGATGGACTACATGGAATATTCACTGCATATGAGATGAGAACATGACATAATGAACCCTCAAGAAAAGAGGCAGCATTTAAATCCCTATCCAAGAACCAATTAGCGAACCTGGATGATGAAGAAGCTCTTTTCATCAGTAAACTTCAGAGAGGTACTAGGAAATACAAAGGAAAGCTACCCTTGAAAAGTTTTAACTATGGAAGAATTGGACATTTTTCCAATAAGTTTCCTTACCCAAAACAAGAGGAGAGAGATCATGAGATCATGAAGAATCTTGTTGTCATAAGGATAAGACCATGGGTAAGAAGAAGTTTAAGAAAAAGAAGAAGAACTTATATTCCAAAGAAGATAGTGATGGCGAAAGTGAAGATACAGAAATCATATTCATAGGGACAACAAATTTAGATGAGGAATTAGAAGTGGACCTAGAAGCTCAATACATGGTTGTTGTTGATGAAATTTAAAAATGTATGAAAAGAAACAAAGTTTTGAAAGAGAAACTGTCAAAGTACTAAGAAGAAACAAATCAAATTATTATGGACTTGAAGAACCAACTTCAAGGGGCCAAGAAGACCGAAGAATATCTAGTAGTCCTCCTTAAGGAGGGAATCCAAGATTTTGATTTTGATGGCAACATCTAAACATTCTCCCCCTTTGACAACAATGACAAAGTATAACCTGTATTGTTGCACCCATTTTGATAAAGGATTTCTTGTATTCTTCTTTCTGACAACTCCCCCTGTCATCATATCTCCCCTTTGTTAACTGGACTTGGTACTAACCAATGTATCATCATTTATCTTAACATTTCCTTTCTTGCAACAGGTTCTTGAATGATAACTTGAATGATAGATCCATGGAATCCCCCTATCACTGTACTTCCTCTCCTTTGTCAACATTTTTGTGACAAATTTTACATTCAGCATTACACTGCTCTTTAAAAAAAACTGTATTATGTAACTTTCTCTTCTTAAGAGGTCTTCACATAATCCTTGGTCTGAGATAACAATAGGCTTTGCTACAAGTTTGAGAGACAAATTTAGAAAGAAATTCCTTAATCTGATAAAAAAAAAAATTAAATACCCATTGTTCCTTCACAATCTCCACTGTTAGTTTTACTCATCCTGGGACTTTTCAATAGACTGAATTTTTTATTCTTCAGATCAGACTTGAGTTTTATTCCACTGTCAACAATTTTTATGTGTCATGACTTCAAATTCTAAGTGAACATAAAATATTTATCTTCTATTTGATTGCATACATCATGGTCTTCATGAATCACACATTTTGTTGTTCTCATGTTACTTCATAGGGCTTACACTTTCTCTATGACAACCATATGACAATCTTATCATTTAACCTTAATCATCTATTGTCTTTGATGAACATAACTTTCAACACACTTCAACATTAGATACCAATTGAATTCTCTCCTCAAGTTCCCCTGAGTATACGATCCCTCCGAATGTTATTTTCAGGGTTCTCTTTAAATCATGAGAGATCTTTATAAAAGTATCCCACAATCATCACTATATCCTTCTTCATCACCTTCATCTCCATCTTCATTGGTGTATTCTTTCACATATCCATCTTGATTTTCCTCATAATGGATGTCATTCTTATTTATGGAACTATTATGCTCATCATCATCTTTGGAGACCTCATTGATGTTTGAAATTTGTGTCAAAAAATTCCAATTGGTATCAAAAAATTCAATTGGTATCTAATGTTGAAGTATGTTGAAAGTTATGTTCATCAAAGACAATAGATGATCAAGGTTAAATGATAAGATTGGAGTATGGTTGTCATAGAGAAAGTGTAAGCCCTATGAAGTAACATGAGAACAACAAAATGTGTGATTCATGAAGACCATGATGTATGCAATCAAATAGAAGATAATATTTTATGTTCACTTAGAATTTGAAGTCATGACACATAAAAATTGTTGACAGTGGAATAAAACTCAAGTCTGATCTGAAAAAATAAAAAATTCAGTCTATTGAAAAGTCCCAGGATGAGTAAAAATAATAGTGGATATTGTGAAGGAACAATGGGTATTTTAAAAAATATATTTATTAGATTAAGGAAGTTCTTTCTAAATTTGTCTCTCAAACTTGTAGCATAAGGAAGTTCTTTCTAAATTTGTCTCTCAAACTTGTAGCAAAGTCTGTTGTTATCTCAAACCAAGGATTATGTGAAGACCTCTTAAGAAGAGAAAGTTCCATAATACAGTTTTTTTTAAAGAACGGTGTAATGCTGAGTGTAAACTTTGTCACAAAAATGTTGACAAAGGAGAGGAAGTACAGTGACAGGGGGATTCCATGGATATATCATTCAAGTTATCATTCAAGAACCTATTGCAAGAAAGGAAATGTTAAGATAAATGATAATACATTGGTTAGTACCAAGTACAGTTAACAAGGGGGAGATATGATGACAGGGGGAGTTGTCAGAAAGAAGAAGACAAGAAATCCTTTATCAAAATGGGTGCAACAATACAAGTTATCCTTTCTCATTGTTGTCAAAGGGGGAGAATATTTAGATGTTGCCATCAATGCCAAAGGGGGAGATTGTTGAGAATATAGTTGACATTGATGTCAAATGAGTTCAAAGGATTTCACGAATGACAAAGGAATAACCAATAGACATGTAGCAGGATGAAATCAGTAAAAGACAAAGGATCCATTACATGGATTATCATTGATGTCAAAGGAGTTCAGCAATGACAAGAGAAAATCAGTAACAGGGTCGATGATAGGAGAAATATCTGCAAAGCAAGTAGTGGAAGATCCATAGATCAGACAGAAGATGGATTTCGCAATCCATGGCTTAAGATGGATTTCGCAAGGAAGACGGATTTTTCAATCCATGGTTGAAGATGGATTTCACAATTTGGATTTATACCTAAGATAACCCAACATTTCCTCAATTAAATTATCCTCACGATTAGAGATCATGTGGTGGTTTGGTGAGTACTAAAGATCTACGATCAGAATGAATTTCGATGACTAAATAGAGAGCAGGATAATAGGGTGAATAGGCTGCGAAATTTGGAAGTAATCACCATGAAAGAGATTAAGATCAAAGGACAAGTTTGATCATTGAATCAGATCAATGGCTACCAATTATTTCACAGGGAGAACTAGGGTGGATTAATAAAATCTAGATGTGCGCAAAAATTGAATAAAATTTTCCTTATGATATTTGGGGTCCACCGTCGATCTAGATCTGATGGTCCTCATGGATTTTGCATACTCAACTAGCAGGTGAATTAACTATTGAGATGGGTGCAAAATTTTAATTCAAACAAGTTTGTTCTATTTGGAGTTCATCGTAGATTGAAGCTGACGGAGATCGACATATAAGGTTGATCATTGAAACAGATCAATGGTCGTTAATGATTTCGCTGTGAAAAGTTGTGAGGTCTAAGAAAATTTTGATGGGTGTGAAATTTCCATTAAATACATTTTTATTCCATTATTGATCAGACCAGATCTAGATCTGATGGCCCTCAAGGGATTTCACAGATTTAACTAGTAAGCTAGTTAACGTTCTAGATGGGAGCAAAATTTAATTGAGAAATAGTTTGCTGACAATGTGGACGGTCCAAATTAGTCGAGAGAAATGTGGAAGCCAATTTTGAGAAGATCAATGATAGAGAATGATTTCCACACAAAGAAAAGGGAAGATCCACAAATACACATTTGATCGTAGATCAATGGTTAGGATTTAATCCACGAGGAAATATACGGTGGTGTAAGATTTCCACACAAAGAAAAGTGAGGATCCGCAATCCACATTAGATCGTATATTAGTAGCTAGAAGTGAACCCACAAAAAAATCAACGGTTCAAAAGAAAAGTGGAAGGTGGAGAATCACGAAAAGAATTTGGGAAATGTCACCGTTCCGCTACCCAAAATCCAAAAGATTGGCGATCCAGAAAACATCTGCATAAGATCGATGGTGCAGAAAGATTGGTTTGGAAAGCAAAAATTGAGGAATTATATTTGGAAAAAGTCACATATATGATATATGATTTCCATCTCAAATCAACTGTCACGAAGAGCTCGAAGAAGATCAACGATGCGGAACAATACTCAAACGAGATCGACGATGCGGAAAGATTGGTTTGGAAAGCGAAAATTGTGGAATGATATTTGGAAAAAGTCATATATCTGACCTTTGATTTCCATCCCATATCAATGGTCACAAAGAGCTTGAAAAATGAAAACAGTGCGGAATGATTGGTGCAGAAAGCGGAAATCATGGAATGATATTTGGAAAAAGTCACATATCCACTATCCAATTTTTATCTTAGATCTATGATCACGAAAAATCTCGAAATGAGATCAACGGCTCAGGATGATTGCAGAAATAGAGATTGTGGAAGAATGCAACTGGAAGAATAAACTGTAAATCGATTAATAAGGAATTGATTTAGTTGTTTTGTAGAATCACAACGGAGGTAGATGACTCATTGGCTCAATGCGAGAACAAGGAATGGAGTTCTCGTGAAGAGGCATGATCAAAGAATGAAATGACACAATGGTGAAGAGATGTGTCTACAGGAAACACAAAGGTATTTACAAATAGAGGGATGAGTGAGAGAATGTGTCTCTGTGGTCCAGATTATAGAAGTAGAAACAGAGACCAGTGAGTGTGACAAATATTGAAGGGTAAAGAAATATGGAAGATTACCAAAAACATATTAGGGTTGCAAAATGCCGCTATGGTAGGCAACAAGCCTGTAGGGGGTTGTATCATCATTCCAGTAGAAGATGGTAAATAGGGTGTAGTAGCATCCTATCAGTGTAGCTAACAAAACAGGGATTCATCCCCCCCCCCCCCCCACCTCTCAGTATTGTCCAATATTTCAACATAAGGTTCTTAGCAAAAGACAAAAGATAGTGTATCATAAAACCCAAAACAAAATTCAAGAGAAGATATAGGAAAAATATTCCTTGTAACTTCCCACACTAGTAAAGAAATATCAAGGATCCCCATACACATACCATTATAGTGACCCATAAGCTTGACAAGGCCTATGTCATTCTTAACATTCTCTACTTCTAAATGTGATGCATTCATATCCCGTTGGGCCTCCTCTACAACTGTGTCAAAACCAAAAGACCTGTCGATGACCTGAAACGTACAATACAAAACCCAAAGTTCATTAGTATCCATTAGATGCTTAAATTAAAAACTATCAGAAAATATCAAATCATATTAATTTAGTATAAGGTGAAATGTCTTTCGAGAAAAAATTGTGTTGCAACGAAAGGAAGGAAATTACAAGTATCCTTTATCTTATATGGTTTGTCAATTTTGAAGGAAAAGAAACATAGAATTCATTTTGAATAGTACTGCAATATCATTGTCAATAGTTTTGGGGATTCCTGCAACTGCAAATTTCAAACCATGCCTCCAGACTTCCTGCAAATAAGTTTATATCATTTATAAACATAATCATCTTGCAATAAAAGAGATTACCTACAGAAAGATGCCTATTAGATTAATTTTTAATGGTGTCATCCAATCATATCAACATCAAAACTACTCTTAGTATTATAATGTCTAGGAAGACATGTCAAGGTTTTAACCATGTTCAAGCAACAAAATATATCCATATGTTACTGTAATTTTAAGTTATTATAAATGTTTTAACCATGTATTGTTAACAAGGAAACTTCATTAATGCTTCTAGCATTATAGTGTTTCATATCCTTCCTCACTGGTGTTTTTTTAGGAAGGACCCTTCCACATTGGTGATATTCTTACATAAAACCATAACAAGAGTTTTGAAATATGATAGTTATAAGGCCTCCCTAAGCCATTCTAGATATGTATGCATACAAAAAATTTAAAAGTTTGCTTGGGTAGACTCTAAAAATTCAAATATGTTAATTTAAGCTCAATTTATTTTGTAAAACACTAGCCCACCAGACATCAGGTATCAACCAAACAATCCATCCACCTACCCGCCACCAACTAGCAACTTGGCATGCTTTCAACTAAGAGCAATTTGAGCAAGACAGATAAAGAACTATATGTATATAGACATACAAAGACATATCTCAGATAATGAGTATATCAAGCCAAGAATTACAATGCGTATAAAATTTATAGGCACGGATATATACCATAAATTCAATCCACCTCCATAGTGAGGCAACAAACATATGCGCAGGAAAATGCTTTAAAGTTATGAAAAAACACATCATTCTACCTAGTTGTTATAAGCATGGAATTCGCGTAAGTATGAAATTTATAGCTTGGCATTCAACCTAACAAGGAATGCTTTGGGTTTTAAGTTCCAAGATCATATCCCACGCTTATTGCAAAAGATTCATCTCTCAATGTCTCAATGAATCTCCTCTTTGTATGACAATATGATTCCTGAAAGAGATTTTGCACAACAATGAAAGCCCCTTGTTTCACAAACTTTGTCTCCAAGGCTAATGTAGATTCCACTACTTACAATCAAACAAAAGACTTTTCAAAATTGAAGGATGATAGGGATGCTGAAAATGATGCCCTAATGAAAAAATAAAATTTGGACCTAGTCCACTTACTCAAGCGTAAGAATTTGGTTGGTTACAAACTAGTTTATAAAACCAGGTACAATCCAGATGGAAAACTCAAGAAGCAAAGAGTCTTGTTGCTAAAGGTTTCTCCCAAAAAGGGGGCATTAACTATTCAAAGATGTTTTCTCCGCATCCTCAAATGGGATTCAAATGATTCTCAGTATAGTTGCTTCAATGAATTGGGAATTTCATCAATGGATGATAAGAGTGTTTTTCTCCATGGAAACCTCCAAGAATTTTATCACCAAGGTTTGTACAAAATTATCATATTTCTTTGGTTTATAAGCTCAAAAAAATATCTATATGGTCTTAAGCAAGCACCTTGCACTTGGTATGAAAAGATACAAAATTTATTTTTTAGTTTTGGCTTTAGTCATTGCAAGGATAAGCATGATCTTTATATTCACCATCATGATGGAAAAACCCCCATCATGGTTATGTATGTAGATGATCTATTTTTTACTATTCAATCCACATCCATGATCAATGATATGAATTAGCAACTAAATCATGCATTTCTTTGGTTTCACTTTTGGCCTTCTCCATATCGCCCACATCATTTCACTTCACATTTTGATCCCATTTATTTGAAGTTGACCCGATTGGCTCTTGCTTCCCCCCTTTTGTTGGATATGTCACCTTCCTTTATTTTTTTTCTCTCCTCTATGTCTTGGGTTGTTGTGTTGTAGTGAATCCTCATTACATGACACTTTCAAGTAGATCCATGTGGCTGACTATGAATAGTTAGGAAGAACTACAAGTAGATAATAACTAATGCAAAAGCATTTGGAGTATGCTCCCCAAGGCTGACTTCCATAACAATGAAACTCTAAAAATGAGCAATCCCTTCTCTTGAGATCCCAAAAAATTTCCCTAATAATAAAATGGTTAGTGGTTGGAAAGACAGGCAATGCATGTCCGGGCTATGGACACTTAACTGATAACAGGGCAAGGCCTCTTTACATTATATGCTTTATTGTGGCAACTTTGTCGAGGATATGGAATCTTGATTGGAAATGGAGCTAAGGCCATGTCATCATTGATATCCCAAAAGGTGTAAAACTAGGGTTGGTACCTTTCAATCCACTAATATTGTGAAAAATAAAGAAAATAAAAGAAATAAAAGAAAATGTTTCTACTTAGACCAAAGAGGGAAGGTATCTCATAACACACTCCCTTTGATTAAACACTCTTTATTTTTTTCTAATTGAATGGATGGATAAACCACAAAGAAATTTTTCTTCCTTCATCTCGAATCATTTAGTTCACCAATACCAATTCACTTGGAAAATCTCTGGCTCATCAATCTCCACCTCGAAGAAGAACTAGTCCTTGTAATTGGCACAATTCTCATTATGTCATGTCCCAAGCTAAATTTTGATTGATTTCTTAGCAGACTGGTTATGTAACTTGGGTTTTTAATTTCATCAAACACTTCATCAACGACTACTGTGATACCCCTATAGGAATATATTCAAGTGTAATATAATATTTGCATTAGTTTAAATGGTTATGCGTCAAAGTTCATTGTTCATTATATTTGAATAATAAAATTTGCATACAATAATTGATTAACTTGTATTTAATGCCAACACAACAGTGAGATGTAACCCTTGAAACTTATTCCAATGTAAATGATCTAAATAGTGTGATAATAAACTTAATACTCAGCAATTTAAAAATTGATTTGCTAACAATTTTGACCTGTAGATTTGATAATACAAACAGACCCTTGACAGCCCCCACATACTTCTGAAAGATGGCATGTCCAAAGAGAAGGAAAAAAATTGGAAATTATGGAAGAGAGTACCCTTCAGATGGGTGTGTCCAGAGTTCTACAAATACTTTTGAATTAACGTTAAGTTACAGCTTATTAGAAGCAAGAGAGTTGGCACGAAATCCCTGTAGGTGACACCCTTCTCAATCACTTGAAAGAACACATTCTGTTGTGGAAAGAGTGTGCCGAGCTGAGTATGTATTATATGATCCAATGTAATGGTATAGTAAATTATTTGTGTTAGCAAGAGTGATTCTAGGCTTCACGTCTCCAATGGAAAAATTAATCCTCAAAAAAATAGTTGCACCTCAAAGGTGACCCCCACGATCTGCCCAGCTGAAACACCCATATTAACCAGCAGTTGATTACAGATAAAAAATAGGGAAGCAGAACTACTTTGTATTAGTATTCTACAGCAATAAATAATACACCCAAATAGGAATCAATATTTGGGGAAATGTGCCCACCAAGAGAACAGTCACAGCTACACTAAACTCCCATGACTTCGCAAAATAGGGATTTATTTTATTCTTCAGCAATGAACTTCATTAAAGAGTTTAGATCATTTCATTGACAACAAATTGTGGCAACATTAACAAGGAGTACTTGTGTTCTCTATTTGACAAGTGTGCCATCCATAAACAACCCTCCAAATTTTTAATAGTGTCTCAATCTTAGTCCAAAAAGTAAATCTCAGTCTTCAACAATGAATCTCTATGATAAATCCGCCTGATGTTCAGCCTTATTTGTGGGTTATAATTGAAATGCTACATTTAAAATTTAAGCCTTTCAATAGTAGGGTTTGTTTCATACAATGGCTTTGTTGGATTGTAAAGTAGGGGCCATTGAGACCACCAAGGTTCAAATATATCAGAGACTTGTTTCACATTGCATGACTACAAAGCTTGGTTAGGCCAAAATTTTCATAAAACCGTGCATTTTGATTTTGGTTATAAACCCAAGGATTTTCGAGATAATATTTTCATGTCCCCAATTAAATAATTTCCAAATAAGACTACTTGCAAATAATGTTCCACCAACCTACTAGTTCCCTAGGTTGATATGGAGACATACTTTTTTTTTAATAAGGGGATATGGAACCCAAAAGGAATTTAGTTTACCATATTCACATTTAAATGGGCCACATAAATGATAAATGGTAAGAAAATAAGGTGGCATGGGTTCATGAAGACACTTGGAAGCTTGTGGATCCTTTGGATGACTAGATTCCCTACACACTTGGCATGATCTTCATCCAAATTCGAACACATGAATAATGTAACATTATTAGAGGGTGATGTGGTTTCAAATAGCATATAATGAGCCAAGGAATTATAATTTTTAAAGGAGAGTAAGTCCCATGGAAGAGGAAGATACTATAAGACAATGTGTGCCACTTGGAAGGAGATTCCATGCACTCTATGACAACAAATGATGAAAGATTCTATGACAAGTATGACAAATTAAAACCTGATTGTAGAAATATGACATTACAGGGGTAAAAATAGCCACCAAGAGGTCATATTTGGGAGTTATAGGCAGCCATTCAAATTGAGGAAATAATTGGAGGATGAAGAGGAAGACAAGTGTCATGAGAATTATTAAACCACTAAGCTAAGTTGGAGGAAGCCCATTGAGGGAAATTTGACCTTAGGATGCCTACTGAAGTTAATAAAAGGATTTTATAAGGAAAAAGGAGACATTTTGATCATTTTTTAATTGACCTTTGTCATTTTGGAGAGATTTTTCTTGTCCATTGCACAGTGAGTGTTCACTCTCCCTGCTTGTGAACCAATTTCGAGGGAGTTGGATTCCTTTCCAAGTTGGTTGATGGAGAGGCAGTTCAGACCTCTCATTGGATATTAATGAATGATTTTTATTTTCAGTTTGAAGTTCCATATAGTCGAATTCTCATATATCTCCCTATTCTCCCATTCCTTCTTCTCCATTCCCCCACACTCTCATGTTGATGGCGCACTTGTTAAAGTGGTCCTTGCACTTTGCTGAGGATATTTGGTTCCCAATATTTGGTATATGATGTATGTATCTGTACTATTCTTTCCATATTCTATGTAAGTCGAAATATCAGAAATACATGTATGAAAGCCTTGCATTCCCATGCTCTTGAATGTCTAGTTTTCATGTATTTGGCTTCCATTTTGGAAAAAGTTGTATATCAGATTTGTATGAGGAATTTTATATAAGTTTGAAGATTATGTGGTAGAAATAAATTATTTTTAACTATGTAATTTCATTACCATATTCTCTGTAGCTCGAAATTCAATAAACTTCAGTGTGAAAGGCTAGCATTCCCATGCTCCTAAATAACTAGTTTTCATGGATTTTGCTTCAATCTTGAAGTAGTTTTATATAAGATTTGTATGAGGAATGTTCTCTTATTTTAATGATTTTGTTACATAAATATATGATGTGTTACTCTTTGATTTCATTTCCCTATTCTATGTGGGTCGAAATTCAAGAAATCCATATGTGAAAGTCTTGCAATTCCATGCTACCAATTCACTAGTTTTCATGTATTTGACTCCCATACTGAATGAGATGTAGACATGACTTGTATGAAGATATTTATATGGTGTTTAATACTATTGGGGAAGAAATTTTTATGTTGTATATGGTCTCTATATGTCACATCCTGATCTGAACCTTTAACTCTACCTTTCATATGTCAAGATCGAGCTAGTTATGCAATTTCTCAATAAGCAATTTCACTGAAAGTTATCAAATGAATGTGGAACGGTATAACCAGTTTTCAGAAATAATAACCATGTGTAATAATATTCCATGAGGTATTATATCATTCCCCATACTCTTATTATAAATTTTGGAGGTTCATACAGGAGTTGGGAATCCAATTTGGCTCTAACCCTTAGGGGGAATTTGACCTCAATTTTCGTAGTAAATTTGCCACTTTTATCCTTAGCCAAAAATCAAGTTACAGAAGCCTAAATTTAGATAAAAAGTGTCCATAAACCACATTTATATGTTATAATACTCACCATACCATTTCCTTTCAAATTTGGGGCCATTTGGAGTCAGTTGGAACCCCCTAGAGTCATGACAAGTTAAGCTCGAATTTTGCCCAACTTGTGATTTTCTCCAAAACTCCAAGAAGGGACATTATAGTGGTATCAGAGCATGGTATTGGAACCTATTTAAGGTAAGGATTATAGGTATTAATTTAATAAACTCATTAAGTCATATTTTTATGATATGACCAAGCAGATTACGCAAGGGTTGGAATTGGTGGCTAGCCGACTTAGGGTTAAGTTGACTAAGGGGTAGTAGTAGTTCTCATCATGGAGGGACACGTAAGACCATTATTTTTGAAGAATTTGATGATTTGTTTTATGTATTTAGGAACAATAATGAATATGTGAACTCATTAAGTAACAATCAGCAATCTACAAGTATGGAGGAGACCATGGAGCCACCAAGTTTTGTGGGTGGTGAAGCAGAAAAAGAATTACATCATGAGGATCGAAAGTCACTCCCAAGTGACTCTAAAAAATATGAGGAAACATCACATGAGAATGAAGAAGAGTCCTTTGAAACTATATAATATCATTTTGAGACACATTCTTCTATGGACATGGACCAAAGGGTATCTATCGATGGATGCTTGAACTGTGAAGGAGTACCTATTGATGGGTGCTCACAAATGTATGTTGGTGACATAGAGATCAGATTTGAAAGTGTTTCTGCAATCCAAAGTTCTAATGAGCATGAATATGAATGCCTTGTGTTAGATAATCAAGAACCAATATCAACTTTCCCATCGCCACTTGATCTTCAAGAAGTTGATCAAATCAAGAAGAAAGAAGAAGAGGAGGTTCACTCCCATGAACCATACTTCATTGAAGGGTCTGTGAATATGAGTGAAGGGAATATCCATGAGGCTCTTAGCATATGCAATGACACTAAAGCATTGGTGTAAAATTATTATTGGGAAGTTTCTTCATTGGAAGAGCCACCCTTCCTTGAAGACATGGAGAAGATTCAAAGAGCAATGTGCAACATCGAAGGTAATTTCATGTCTTTTTTTGTATAGAAACAATTTGGTTGAGCTTAATGAATGGTTACATGAAGCATACTTGAATAATAATTCTGATATTCATAAGATCAAAACTCAAAAATAGAAACTTCTTAAGAGGTTGCAAGATACTTGTTCTTCTTCCTATGTTTCAGATTGTCATATGGTAGATTTCTTGGAGGATTCTCATGAAATGAGGGATCATGAGAAACATGGAAAATTGCATGTTCTTGATGTGTTTGAATATGGACTTGATGATATCCAATCACTTGTTGTGGTGGAAGAGGAACTTGAGTTTCCTCTTTCCAAGATGGCTACACACTTTTTGAAGAAGTGCATGATTCTGCTACCTTGGAACCAACATATGAGGAAAGTGTCACACTTTTGAGGGAGATAATTGTTACTAACCCTATTGATCCTTCACATGATGAAAAAATTGCACTTTATAATCCTTTGTGAGAGTTGGTTCTTTCTCCTACATCCTACACTTCCACATTTTGCATCATTCATCCTAACAAGTATGGGTGAAAGGTTTATTTTTTATGGTGCCACATGAGGGGTATGGGATTCCTATCTCCCATTTTGATGATGACATGACTAGACTGCCATCTTATTTAAATTTTAAGTAGCATCCTTTGTTTCATTATTATGATATACATATTCATGGGCGTATTGATGAGACTTCTTTGAGCCACTTGAAGTTTTCATGTTTTCTTTGCTCCTTATTGGGTTCATATTTTGGTGGAAGTTCTTCATTCACATCTTGGATGAAAGAACACATGGATGATTATTATTTTGATGCATCCTACATTCTTTTGGAGCAACATTATAGTACATGGGATCCTCGCCTATGGCATTAAAGCATATTTGATATAATACTTGATGCTTATGTGTATGGGCCACATGATGATCTACCTACATTGATGTACAAGCATTGTCATGATCCTTTGATGAGGTACCTTATTGATGTAAAATTGTATTATGTAGTTATGTACTTTAATGATATATCTTTTGTACTCATGATGTTTGGAAGGGTGCAATACAAGCAATGGGATCTGGGTATTGCTTGGTTTCAATTTTGGGGGAAACAAGCAGTAGGGGGTATTGATTCACCACTTGGGAAGGTGATTGTAATAAGAGTAGAGAAGCAACAAGAATGGTGGTTCCTATTTGAAACTTTATTAGAATCTTGGAAATTCAATTTTGGCAATCTAGTACCAACTTCAAAGAATTATACAAAAGCAAAAAGGACTGAAAATTCAGAAAAGGTTTCCAAAAGATGGAGGCAAAGATTATTTGTGCAAATTTTGTTTCGATGGATTTCATTAATCCTTTTGGTGTTAGTGGTGATGTCATAGGATATATCAACATTCAAATATCCATATATCTTTACTTTTGGAAACACACAATTGTAATACATGAGTGCCACTACTCAAATTGCAGCTAAGGTTTGAAGAAAAGTTTTGGAAGGAAAAAAGATTATTCAAAATACATATTTTAAATTGCTTGAGGACAAGAAATATTGAGTGGGGAGGACTTCCATGTCCCCAATTAAATAATTTACAAATAAGACTACTTGAAAATAATGTTCCACCAACCTACTAGTTCCCTAGGTTGAGATCGAGACATACGTTTTTTAAATAAGGGGATATGGGACCCAAATGTACTTTAGTTTACCATATTCACAATTAAATGGGTCACATAAATGATAAATGGTAAGAAAATAAGGTGGCATGGGTTCATGAAGACACTTGGAAGCTTGTGGATCATTTGGATGACTAGATTCCCCACACACTTGGCATGATCTTCATCCGACTTCGAACATATGGCTAATGTAACATTATTGGAGGGTGATGTGATGTCAAATAGCATATAATGAGCCAAGGAAATATAATTGGTAAAGGAGAGTAAGTCCCATGGAAGAGAAAGATACTAGAAGACATTGTGTGCCACTGGAAGGAGATTCCATGCACTCTATGACAACAAATGATGAAAGATTCTATGACAAGTATGACAAATTCAGACCTGATTGTAGAAATATGAAAAATATGAAATGAAAGGGATAAAAATAGCCACCAAGAGGTCGAATTTGGGGGTTAGAGGCATCCATTTGAATTGNTGAAGAGGAAGACAAGTGTCATGAGAGTTACTAAACCACTAAGATGAGTTGGAGGAATCCCATGGAGGGAAATTCGACCTTAGGAGGCCTCATGAAGTTAATAATGTTAGGATTTATAATTCTCCATTGTCCAAACTAGTCTATTATATTATATTTTCGTAACTTAGGAGTCATTTAGTTATTATCGGGTATACTAGTACCATTGGGTCCACTTGGGCTAATGGGGCCATCTATACCAGTCACTAGAGTGTGGGGAACACAGATAGTGGTTAAATACAACTGACTGCACCTTCATGCATCAGTTTATGCGCCTCCTATACCAACCTCCTTCATTTGTTGGTAGTTGGTGACTAGTCAAGTTAAGTTATGCTCCAGTTACATTCAGTTAGATGTCCTCCAGTTCAGTTAGTGTCAATCTTGCATGATTCCATGTGGGAAGGTTCCTATTATCACTTAATTCTCACTTACCACATTATTTAGACTAGTTTAACTTATTATAACTTATGGAGAGACTGAATTAGACATCTGGAGTTAGCCTAGTGAACTCCAATAGTGATTTAAACACTTCTAGTTAGCCATGTAGTAGATTGAGTTGGTGGATTCGAATCCTATCCAAATGATTTGAATTACCTTATTTGTAACACTGTTGTATACTATTGGGATTTATGAAGTTTCTACTGTAATTATACTGAGCAATACTTGTATGTTTCTTGTGAGATTTTTTTTGTTCAGTGGGTATTATTCATTCCTTTATACTACATAATAATTCAATCTAATGGCACTCATTGCCTAAAGATAAATGGCACATTAATTCTAATAAATAAAAGGATGTCATGAGGAATGAGAGGATATTTTTATCATTTGTTAATTGTTCTTTGGAATTTTGGAGAGCTTTTGCTTGTCCATTGCATGGTGAGTGTTCACTCTCCTTGCTTGTGAACCAATTTCAAGGGAGTTGAATTCCTTTCCAAGTTGGTTGATGGAAAGGAAATTCAAACCTCTCATTGGATATTAATTAAGTATTTTTATTTGTATTTTGAATTTCCATATATTAGAATTCTCATCTATCTCCCTATTCTCTCATTCCTTCTTCTCCATTCCCCCACTCTCATGTTGATGACGCACTTGTTGGAGTGGTGATTGCATTTTTCCTGGGATATTTGGTACCCAAGATTTGGTATATGATGTATGTATCTGTACTCTTCTATCCATATTCTCTATAAGTTGAAATATCAGAAATCCATGTATGAAAGGCTTGCATTCCCATGCTCTTGAATGAATAGTTTTCATGTATTTGGCTTCGATTTTGGAAAGAGTTGTATATCATATTAGTATGAGGACTTTTATATAAGTTTGATGATGATGGGGAAGCCATAAATTATGTATAACTATTTAATTTCATTACCATGTTCTCTATAGCTTGAAATTCAATAAACTCCAGTGTGAAAGGATCGCATTCCCATGCTCCTAAATGACTAGTTTTCATGGATTTGGTTTCAATATTGAAGTAGTTTTGAATCCGATTTGTATGAGGGATGTTCTATGATTTTGATGATATTTTCAGATCCATATATGATGTATTAATATGTAATTTCATGTCCTTGTTCTTTGTGGGTCAAAATCCAAGAAATCCATATGTGAAACCATTTGGCCACCCGAATCGCCAAAAATCGTCGTTTAAGGCCTCAAAATGGCCCCAAAAGTTTGGGACCTGAAAAAACCATAGAAAAATAACTAGGAAACTGGCACAATGGACAATTGTTTTGAGCCAGTGGAATAGGTGGGTGGCCACTGATTTCCATCTGGATCACAATTTCATTAAAAGTTATCAAACGAATGTGGAACTCTATAACTAGTTTGCGGAACTAATAACCATGTGTAATAATAGTACACGAGGTATTATATTAGTCCCCATACTCTTCTTACAAATATTGGAGGGTCGTACATGAGTTGGGAAGCCAATTTGGCTCTCACCCTTGGGGGGGATTTGACTTCAATTTTCCTATTAAATTTGCCCCTTTTTTTCTTAGCCCAAAATCAAGTTGCAAAAGCCTAAATTCATATACAAAGTGTCCATAAACCACCTTGATATGTTATAATACTCACCATACCATTCCTTCCTAATTTGGGACCATTTGGAGTAAGTTGGAACCACCTAGAGTCATGAGTAGCTAAGCTCGAATTTTTCCTAACTTGTGATTTTATCCAAAACTCCAAGAAGGGATGTTACAACTATCGAATGATTTTCAAGCTTCTAAACCCAATGCTTCTTCATATACTTGATTTTCAAGCTTATAAAGAAACATTTTACTGTTTAAATGGAAAATATTTGAGATAATAAGCATACCCGACCTCTAATAGCAAGGGAGTTCCTAACCATATAACACTAAGATAAACCTGCACATTCTTGGATTGTGAATTCTTGGCATTAGATAAGCCACCAATTTCAATCAAAATTTCCAAAATAATCATAGGAATCGAATGAGAACAAAGCCTAGATTCGCCCTAAATTTTCACAAAACCCTGCATTTTGATTTTGGCTCTAAATACAAGCTTCTACAGGCCATGCCAATATAGAATGGATTAAAACATAACAAATTAACCAAATATTATGTGTTCTTAACAAAGTCTTAGTAAAGTTGTTATATTAACAACAAACGATGATCACAAGTTGTTGTTGCTTCTCTTCTCAGTGTGAGTCCCCTCCATCTTTTTTTCCATGTGATCTCCTTGAACTAATACAATTTCTTAGTGGAAATTTCTAAGCCTCAATAGTTTCCAAAGATCAAATTATACATTTAGCAATAGTTTCCAAGGATCAAATGATCCATTTAGCAATAGTTTCCAAGGATCAAATTATCCATTCAGCACAAAAAGTGAGGGCTTGAGTGTGAATACTAATGATTAACATAGCCCCTAACTCTAATGTGAAAAAATTCCCTAATTATCTAATTGGAATCCTTTAGTACATTAAACAAATCCCTTCTTAATGTGCAAATAGTAGCACATGTAAGGATTAAAATCCATTCTAATGGAATTGGGCGAGCAAGTTATCACTATAACCTTTTTTCTACCTCGTTTAGACTAGTGTTTCATGTAGCCCCTTCTCTTTATCATTATTTCCAACTCCTCTAAGCCTCCAAACCTTTCATGAAATCTATACTAAAGGGATATTACCATTGTCAATATTTTGGGGCCCAGATACATTATTTTTCCTTCTTCATTCTCACTTATGAAACTTTAGGAGAGAAGCATTTAGAAAATTCCTATAACTGTGCAATGTGAACACCTAGCTATCTATGTGATTTCTACATATTAATCCAATAATTGCACTTGAAATGACAAAATGAAGATTAGAAACATGCAGGTGTCACTATTGCATTAAAGAAGAGTATATGTGAGACACATCATCAACTTGGTGTCTCGTTAGGACGTCGTCATGATCAGTAGCACTAAATTGATCTATATATATTTAGACCCCTTGTCAAAATTTGCAATATTAGTTTCCATTGTTGAGTTGTTACACATAAAGGGGTATATAATTTATTAATTTTTAACACTGTATGTGGATTTAGATAACCCCTTCTAGGGGTCATTCAGATACCCACTTCTAGGGGTTATTCAAAGACCCCTAGAAGGGGTCCTCTAAAGCCATCTGCAATGTTAAAATTTAGTAAAATATCGTAACAATGTAGATGGATTAAGAGACATGAGCAACATTAATTGTGTCACTCAACAATGGAATTGTGAAAATGAATTGTTACTATTTACTAAATTTTAACACTACATATGGGTTTAGAGACCCCCTTGAATCCATCTATAGTGTTAAAATTTAGTAAATTGTACAAATTCATTATCAAGATTGTAATTTTACATAGCCAAGGTGACACAACTAAAATTGACTAACATATTCTTAGTCATTGTTAGCTAGTCATGTTTGTATTCATGTGACTAAATTAGTCATTTACGTTAGTTTTTTTAATTAAGTCACTTATTGTCTAGTCGTATATTTTATCTCGTGGCTAAATTAGTCATTTATCTTAGTGGTTTTTATTTGTCTCACTTCAAATTGCTCAATTTTACTTGTTTATCCCTTGAAAAAACTACGGTGACTAACTTTTTTAGTTGCCTAGTCACTTATCTCTCATTTTGTACAAGTGCATGTTGCCACGTGGAATGTTACACAAAGATTACTAAAAATGTATTTAATGTAATGAGTGGATACATTTAAATTGTACTTTGAAGGAAAATCCAATAAAATTAAGGCATGTGAAGTATAAAACTCATTGTTTACATCAAGTTGGAGTAAGGCAAGCAATGAAAATTCTTGCCGCCTAGATCTGCATGTGGGTGTTGGAAAAATATCAACCACCTTGGGGGAAATTCAATGAGTCGGGTGCCAACTATTGCCACAACACTCATCTCCTTTTGCTTAGGCAAATGCCTAAAAAAAATCCAAGGGAGGTATACCCTAGGAAAATTTAGGATGGTTGCCTTTGAAAAGGTGACTTAGGAGTTAATAAATTACACTAAGAAAGAAATCTAGCAAAAATAACTAAACAAGTCGTTCAAATATTTTTGCATAAATGAAATTGCATACCAATGCTTTAAAAAAGGATACAATAATGGAGTCACAAAAATCTTGCAAGCCACACTAAAATATTATTTTACCAAGATCAAATAAATAGTATCTAACTAGAAAGCAGAAGCAAAGCCAAAATGTGAACTTTCCTGGGCGAGGATTAACTTTGCTTGTTAAATGGAGGTGCATTGAATTGTGAACCTGCTTGGTGCGGGGATTGATTGTTTGTTACAAGTTAAATTTGTTAAAGGAAATGGGGTTTCCAATATAATTGAGGTACATGGAAACAAGTCTGGATTGTCAAGTTTGGTTCCACATGATAAAGGGACTAGATCGATGTCATGAGGGTGTGTTCAATATTGACACTAATCATGGGTATAGCTTGATGGGTCCCCACACGCAATACCTACTTGATTCTCCTCCATTGTAAAATTTTCCCACAAGTGACAAATCTATGGAAGTTAGACACTGGAGTTTCACCATTTAGGCAGGTTGATTTTAGTGAATTGTGAAATTAATTAGAAAGTGCTAGGATTTATTTTAATTGGAATTAAGTTAGTGACTTACAATGTGCATGAATGATAAAACATTACAACTTAGCATGCATCCCAATTCCTTCCAACTAAAATCAAATGTCGTATAATTTTTGCTTAAACAAATTACAAAAACTAACTATGTTAAGATAAAAAGATAAAAGCAAAAAACACTCATGAAACGTCACACCGAGAGGGTATATGGGGGATTTTAAAACACTACCCTAATTTAAGTGTTACAATGAGCTATATACCCTTATAATTTTCTGTTGTTGTTCCTTGTGACCAACAATTATGCTTGGATATCAAAATGTAAAAGTGGAGAAAGCAATGAGGTTAAAGATTTGTTTAGGAAGCCTCTTGGGGGTGTTTTATGGTGGTTGGTCCTAGATTCCTCTTGGATTTATTTTTTTATGTTCAAGGAATGAAAAAAAGTGTTAATAAATGGCAATAAGAAGGATCTAAATGTGATCTATTTGATCCTTCCAAAAAGTGAATTTGTCTCGCAAAAGATAGTTAAACTACAAACCGGTTAATCATAAAAAGGGTTAGAACTACAAATCTAATGGGAAGCAAAGGTTTGTATAAAGATATTTTATTGTTTCCCAAGTTGTGGGAAGCAAGCTATAATTTGATTATAGAGACAAATAAATGGGGAAAAAATATTTACAACTATGCTACAAAAACATGCAAATTGAAATCCATTTTTCTTGAAACTAGATGCAAAATTGTAAGGATTTTAATGCATGCACTCTAGGTTCTTTGGTTTTAGAAAAAAAATTAGATATGAACTGTATTCCAAGTCCAATATATATGTGATTAAATCATATCCAATGAAAAATATAAATTTTGTTAATCAGATATATTATTAATCATGTAATAAAAGATGATGGCCAATTTGAGCATTTTGGGATTTAAAATAGGGCCAAGTGAGAGAGGAGGGAGCCCTTGATTCTCAGTAAAATTGGTCAATCGTTCAGGGATACTAAAAAATTGCAAAATAATTGTTAAATTAGTGAGATAATGATACTCAAATGCTGCAAATAAAATATGGTCTAACAAAGCAAAGAACTAGTGTTAAATGCTAGAAATGAAGCTAGTTTTTCTTGCATTAGGGAACTAGTATTTGAAAAGATCTACTCAAAACAAATATAAAATTTAGGGTCCAAGTAGATCCAAGTTACCATAATGATATTTAAAATTAAGAGGAATATTCAAGTTTAGACAAAGAGAATGGAATCCTTCAAGTTGACTCTGGAGATCCGAGGAAGAATGTTGAGGGACTAGTTCTTAGAGGATTATGGAGACCTACAAAAAAAAATTAGGTGAATAAAGGAAGAAAGTAATTCCTCCTTTCCGCTTCCATGTGTAGCCTACAAAAGATAATTTAACAAAATCATATATATACAACTAATAATATGCCTACCTTAGCTAATTCTCTTATAATCTACAAAAGATCCTAGCAATATTTTAAGGTTCTATCCTATTGGGTAGTAATATCCTTACAAAGGTAAATTGGAAACAAGATGATAATGCATACCAATTTAAGCAAATTTACCTCACATAAGCAGTAGAATATAGCATCCACACAATCAAGGCACCAAGCCCTTGTGACCTCCAAAGCCTTGACAGTTTCATTCCAATCAAATGAAAGAACTTCAATATAATAATTTCAACAAGAACCAACCCATCAACAAAGAGTAGAGGCCTCTTTAAATAGAATAAGGGGGATAGAATTTTTCATCCTTGAGATAATGTAAGCTGTGATGAGATAGTGAAACATGTGAGCCATTAAAACCCTAATTAGGCCATTTAGAGGCCAACTTGAGCCAATTTAGAGTGAACTAAGCCTAACTACGCCCCAAATGTGCCACCTCTAGTATGATATCTTGGAGATCAATCCCAATCCATTTTCATGCACGAACCAAAGAAGAAACATGCTGCCACTCCATAAGAACTTGAGAAAATTTAGCAGTTTGACTTAGTTAACTACCCCTTCAATGTTCCACCTCTTTGAGAGGGATATTATGCACTCTAGTAGATATTTGGCATGATTGAGTTAAATCCACCATTAGGGGAGGGTGACCCTCTTTGTAGGAGATTGACATGAGTAAATCAAGGTCGCCCTAATTTGTAGGAGAAAACTCCAATTCATGCACAAACTTAGGGATGTGATCTGGAGTTCCCAGTTTTGACGAAGGGAGCCAAATTTTGTCTTGGAGATGACTCATGCAGTGGGCAAGAATGTCGTTTTTCTCCGTTATAAGAAGGTAGACCCATGCTTGCACCCTTGAGAAATGTGCCACCACTCCATAAGAACTTGAGAAACGTGCCAGTAGTTGTCGAAGTTCACACAAAAGGAAGCATGAAGCTTCAACTGCTAATGTAGAAGAAGATCATCATCACAAGAAATGTTAGATTTTTATCATTTAAGCAATATGATCTTAGTAACTTATCTGAGAGAATAACATGCACAGCAATAATCATAAGAGACAAAAGACAAAAAGAATTTTCCTTGGGGAAACCATAAAGGAGAGAATCCCGCAACTTCCTCAGAGATACAATGAGCACCAATGACAGCAGTAAAACCCAAAGACAGAAAGATGATCTCCAATAGTTGTTCTCTCTCTCACTTGTGTGAGCACTTCCTTTCTCACTCATGCACCCCAGTTGAGTGAGTTTGTGTGTCAAATAGACATTCTCACTCTCTATTTATACTAGTGTCTGACTTGACAATTACTTACCAGGGCTGACATCTCTAGGAGAGTCTAATAACCCTAGTTCCCCTAAACTGTGGGGACTTTTCTTCCTGATCAACAAGGAGGGGTAACCTCAACTCAATTGTGGGTGCTATTGCCCCAACTTACAACGGAGGGTTAACCTCAATGACTTTACATGACTTTATTATATTAATCACTCTCTTGATAGGAACATCAGGGTACAATGAAATACAAATGATTCTCCCGATAGGAACATCAAGGTACAATATAAAATATACAAGTGAATACATTCCAAAGTTACAAATACATCAACACTCCCTCTTAACTAGGAAGGTATTCTCTTTACACAATTAATCAGCACAAGTCTTCTTCTCTGGATCATCATCAAAGTTGGATCATCACTGGATCATCATCAAAGCTGGATCATCACTGGATCATCATCATCATTGCTTCTGCTATCTCAATCAAATGGTGTTATCTCTCAATTCTACTCGTCACAGGAAGTTATACAGAGCCAGCCCTTTTTCATGTTGGTTGTAGGCCTAGCCTCCATGTAGGTCTTCATCTTCTTCAACACTTACATATTACCATGGGAGGCCCAGCCTCCCACCTACATTGGAAAGTCCCTCCCAACACTTATATCTGACCATGGAAGGCCCAGCCTGTCACCACACCAGAAAGACCCAACCCTTACATCTGACCATGGGAGGGCCCGGTCTACCCCCATGTCAAACTGGTCTAGCCCTTGTATCTAACTATGGGAAGGCCCAGCCTACCTCCATGTCAAAATGGTCGAGCCCTTACATCTGACCATGGGAGGGCCCAGCATGCCCCCATGTCAGAATGGCCCAGCCCTTACATATGACCATGGGAAGGCCCAGCCTGCCCCCATGTCAAAATGGCCCAGCACTTACATCTAACCATGGGAGGGCCCGGCCTACCCCCATGTCAAAATGGCTCAGCCCTTACATATGACCATAGGAGGACCCAGCCTGCCCCCATGTCAGAATGGCCCAGCACTTACATCCTCCAGCATGGTAGGACACACCATCTACCATCCGAGGAAAGTCCCTCCACTTACATCTGACCATGGAAGGAACCAATCCTATCACCATGTTAGAAGGGCTCTGCACTTACATCTGACCATGGGAGGCTCCACCTACCACCATGTCAGAAGGGCTCTGCACTTACATCTGACCATGGGAGGACGCACCTACCACCATGTTAGAAGGGCTCATGGGCTCATCCCTTCCCCTTGGAAGGAACCTCGATCTGGAGAACACCCGACTTCTCCCTGAAGTACTCAAACTTCACTCTGGCCATTTCTAGCACAGACTCACATCAGGGCTGATTACGTCCAAGGATAACCTGCGAGCTTCATCTGAATCAATTACATCCAAGGACAACCTACAGGACCATTTACGTCTGAGCCACCCACGAGCTTCACCGATATTTTATGCTCAGAAAACCTATCTCATCGGCTATGTTAGAACTCCCTCTTTTGAAAGATCTCGATCTAGATCACAAACTGGAGCTTCACTGCTCCTCTCTGCATCATACAAAAATCCAAGTCAGATCAATCATATCAAATAGTAGTTTTCAAAAGAAATATACTACATCCCAAATATCCAAGCAAGTGGAAACATATTTTGCCTTGACTGTACTCAGCACCATGTAGGATTGCTTCCTGCTAAACCAAGAGATCACACCTGATCTCATACTGAAGAAACACCCCAAAGTGCTCTTCCTATCAATGGCATTGCCTGCCCAATCCGAATCCACATAAACCTCGAGCTTAATGTTTTGATTCACCTCATACTTGAGCCCATACTCAACTGTACCCTTCATGTACCTCACTGCATGCTTTGCAACCATCAGGTGAACATGTCTCAATCTGTTCACAGCAAAGCAAATATCTGGTCTTGTATTCGTCAGTTACATCAAGGAACAAATCATCTGACGATACATCGTGGCATCACGAATCTGATGAAGCAACACTCAATAGCTTCAGGTTCGATGCCATAGGTGTGGTCATTGCCTTACAGTACATCATCCTAAACCTCTTCAGGATTTCTACTTCATACTTCCCTTGTCCTAAGGAGATTCCATCCACATTTTTCCACACCTCCATGCCTAGAAAGTAGTGCATCATATCCAAGTCCTTCATCTCGAACTCGGTAACAAGTCTCCTTCTTGAAACTTTAATGAGTTCCAATTTTATGTCAAGAACAAGTCATCAACATATAACAGGAGCATCACTGGTCTTCCACCTTCAACCTTGAAGTAAAGGTTGGAATCCACTTTACTCTCAGTAAAGTCTAGAGCCATCAGAAAGTTGTCCATCCTATCGTACCATGTCTAACCTCGAGATCTTCTTCGGCCACTCCCTCTGAAGTGGAGCATCATTCTCCCTTTGCCTTTCATACTCTATGTATTGAAACATTATGTACTGGAGTGACAAGTAGCTTCCTCTGCTACTAATATTCTATGTATCCATCTAGGGTCACTGGATACCAACATCCTCTATCTTGAACCTTTTCAAAAGTTCTTGTCACAACTATCTATGAGCTTGTCATCCTCTATAGGATTTCATCTTCAACCTTGTAGCAAAGGTTAAGATCTTCATCACTCTAGGTGATCTTCAAGCTCATCTTGGATGTGTTATCCCATGATTTCCTTCTGATCTCGTACAAGGCCTTCTTTAATTTGCACACATGAGTTTGTCTGGCATGTGTCTCAACTCCCACTGGCTGCAAATGTATCTTCGTAGTATATGCCTTCTTTTTGTAAGAAGCCTCATGCTACAAATCTTGCCTTGTATCCCACAAACTTCTCTTCAGGTCTCGATACCACATCCTAGACATCATTCTTCATGATCTGGTACTCTCCTTCCCTTTCTTCTTGGCTACTTCTTCATACCTGGAAGGTTCTGCATCAATGATGTTGCTCAATAGTGTCACATAAATGCATTGTGTCTGAGACCTCTTTCTCTCTTTGAAAATATCATCATATTATTCTTCATCTTGGATTATTTCTCAAACGGTCGTCACTTGTTCTTTGGAACAAGTCTCGTCCTTCTTTTCTTGTAGGCGATTGTACGCGATCTTTCCTACAAGTCAAATGCATTAGTTGTATGGTTAGAAACATTTCACAAGGCATATTCATAATGAAAAATTCTTATGCATAAATATATGATCATGCAATTATTTTAGCCAATACAGCATTCATCCATATCTCTCGGAAACGTTTTAGATGCCTTCCATCTCTACCAGGACATCATTGAGATTGTGCACTAATCCAATATGTCAGCATGAGGTTTCATTCTAGATAAGTAGCAATGGGAGTTGTATAGCACCATGAACTACTTACCCATCACATCCATATTAGTAGTATACTGTCATTCATGCAAACATTCTATCATGCATAATACAATAATTGAATATAAACAAATGCATAACAAAACAATATCATGAAATGACAATTGAATACTTATCTTTATTTGTTTCGTGGGTAGACTCCTTCTTGCAGCTCCATCATCTTCTTCATTCATAACAACATCATTTCTTATCCAAATGCTCAACATGGATAAGAGGTTCTTCAAGAATTGAGTTCTTCATATTCCTCATCGCTTGAGGGATCTTCTTTGAATCGTGAGCGCTTGAACTTCAGTTGCTCCTACCTTCTCTTCTCTTTTTATGGGTCAAGCTTCATCTTATGTGTGCTCTTCCTAGAGTATGTTGAAAGTAATCACTTCCTTCTAGCACACATTTCTCGAATGAATGAATCCCATGATCCTGGGAGGCCATTCAAGGTGGTTATCACAACTTCTGCATTCTCCACTTCTTCTTCTACTACTTCAAGTTGTTCTTTAATTTGAGAGACCCTTGTAAAGTATGACTGTATGGTCTCTGCATTCTGGATCTTCACATTCTTCAACTGGTTTCTCAAGCTCATCTTCTGATTTATGTTCTTCCCTTCAAATAGCTTGGTCAAGTAATCAAAGATCTCTTTACGTGTATTTAGGGAAGACACTTATGGTATGAGGTGATCCTTGATTGAATCAGCAATGATCTTCTTGGCCTTAACCAAGTTCTTCTTGTGTAAGGCTTTTAGCCTCATCTCCCTCTGGAACTGGAACCTCTCCAATATGTAGGTGTCCAATTCATTTCCTTCAAGAACCAGTGAGATCCTATACTTCCATCCTTGGAAGTTGTCTGCTTCACCAAGCTTTTCATCAAGCTGGTGTGATTATTGATTTTGAAATGAGAACCTCAAATGTAAATAGAAAAAGATTAGATCTTACCGATTTGAGGTGTCCGTCCTGGTTCTAGAGCTGGCTGATCTAGGGTTTCTCATAGAAACCCTAATTTTCAAAACTTAGAATATTTTAGATCTGATTGGATAGAAAGATGGGCCTCTTCATGGTGAGCTGTCCAATGTACTCCTTTTCTGAAAACGGTGGAGGGAAGCTCCTGGAACATGAACCCTAGTTTTCCAATTTCCTTTACATAAATGTCTGATATTGTTTCTACGGTATCTCTGAAAGTACTATTCCTCTGTGTCTTAAATTTTGTGTTGAGGTAACCTCATCTATCCTATTTCCAATGCCATAGGTTTGAGCAGAATTGGTTTCACCATTTGGGACTTATGAGAGTTTTCCCAAGGTGACTTCTTTCAGGACTGTTCAATATAGTGAAATTGTACAGACTTCCATGTGTCCTTGTTTCATCATCAAGGTCTAAAACTTTTACCACATAAATTAAAGTCCATGTTATATTTGGAACATCTTGTGAAATTTCATTTGGACTTTCGTAGCCCGAGATATAGCAACTCTACCTAGGTGTCATGTTTAGGGATGAATCCTGGAAGAGGTTGGAACCCTGATTTGGAGGAATCATATATCCCATAATATAGTGAATATGAGGCTGAAATTTTTACACAAGGTAAACCAATATCTTATATTTTTCCGGTAAAAATTTTGGCCCTTGATACTTTTTCAATCCCGAGATATAGTGAATGTACAAACACTACCCGTTTTAGTATTTTAGGGTTTTTCAGGCCCGGGGTCAAACTAGGGTTTGACTTTCCTAGAGTTTTACTCAACTAAAATCTTTGAAATTGGTCTATAAACTTCAATTTTGATGAGGAGAGAAATCCTATGCTAGGCTCACTCAAAAATTCCTCTTATGTAAAAATCCCTAATTTCCCGCAGCAAAAACTGAAAATGCCCGAAATCAAATTCTTCTTCAACGGAAAGATGTGCCCTTCAATGGAGAGTTAGCCTAGCCTCCTTTTGCTGATGGATTGTGGAGAGAGACCCAAAAAGTAAGAAGCCCTAGCTTCTGCAGCTGCATAGTGTCTTCTTCTCAAGTTAGCTCTGATACCATGTTAGATTTTTATCATTTAAGAAATATGATCTTAGGATCTTATCTGAGAGAATAACATGCACAACAATAATCACAACAGACAAAAGACACAAAGAATTTTCCTCGGGGAAACCATAAAGGATAAAACCCTGCAACTTCCTCAGAGATAGAATGAGCACAAATGGCAGCATTAAAACCCAAAGACAGAAAGATGATCTCCAACAATTGTTCTCTCTCTCACTTGTGTGAGCACTTCCTTTCTCACTCATGCGCCCCAGTTGAGTGAGTGTGTGTGTCAAATAAAGAGTCTCACTCTCTATTTATACTAGTTTCTGACTTGACAATTACTTACCAGGGCCGACATCTCTAGGATAGTCTAATAACCCTAGTGCCCCTCAACTATGGGGACTTTTCCCCCCGATCAACAAGGAGGGGTAACCTCAACTCAATTGTGGGGACTATTGCCCCAACTTACAACGGAGGGTTAACCTCAATGACTTTACATGGCTTTATTATATTAATGAATTTCCCAATAGGAACATCGGGGTACAATGAAATACAATTGATTATCCTGATAGGAACATCGGGGTACAATATAAAATATACAAGTGAATACCTTACGAAGTTACAAATATATCAACAAGAAATAGAAGAATGAAGATCATACATAATTCTTATTCATATCAACTATATCAGGTTATATTGTTCCCACCACTAATGATACTTGGCTCATAGCTAATGGTGCATCTACAAACATGACGAGATATAAAGAAAATCTCTCAAAAGTAATTGAGAAGGATTCTCATCTCCGAGTTGTTCTTGGAGATGACGCCAACTACACTGTGAAGGGGTTTGGGGCTACCTCCCTTCAGCTAGACTTTAATGATACTCTACCCTTAAGTGATGTGCTCTATGTACCTGGTATGAAAAGAAATCTTGTATCCATATCAGCCTTAGAAGACAAAGGATATAAGGTAGCATTTTTAGATGGAAAAGTACTAGCTTGAAAGAAGAACTCAAGCATGGATACCGCCAAAGTAATTGGTATGAGAGAGGAGATCTTGTATCTACTGAACACTCTACCAGTCCAAGCCCTAGTCCATCACTATGCAAGTATAGGTGAGCTATAGCACAGAATAATACCTAGTTTAAATTATAGAGCTCTCCCAGTAGTAAAGAACGTAGTTATAGGTATACCAGTGCTACAGGTAGACCATGATGGAACATGTAGAGAGTGTGCACTTGGAAAGAATGCCAATAAATCCTTCCCAGATAATGAGAGTAGATACAAAGAAATATTGGATCTAGTGCACTCTGACTTGTGTGCCCCAATGAGAGTTGCCTCATTGGGAGGATATCATTGCTATGTGACCTTCATTGATGACTACTCATGGAAGACTTGGATCTACTTTCTTAAGACCAAGGAATCTGAGGAAGTACTCAGTAAATTCAAGGAGTTCAAAGCACAAGTCGAGAATTTGTCAAGGAATAGGATCAAGATTCTAGGATCAGATAATGGTGGAGAATACACCTCTATAGAATTCAATGATTTCTACAAAGAAGAAGGAATTAGGAGAAAGCTTACAGTTCTCTACAATCCCCGGCAAAATGGGGTTATTGAAAGAAAGAACAGAACAATTATGGAGGAATCCAAACCCATGATACATAACCAGATTCTACCCATGTTTTTATGGGCAGAATCATCCAGGACAGTTGTATATGTACAGAACATATGTGCACATAAGATAGTGAAGAACATGACTATTGAAGAAGCTTTCACAGGAGTAAAACCAAAATCGGGTCACCGCCGAGTCTTTGGTTGTCTAATCTACATACATGTGCCCAAGGAGAAAAGGATGAAGTTAGAACCTTCAGGAAAGAAGGGAACTTTTGTGGGATACAGTGAATCTTCAATGGCCTATAGAATCTATATCCCAGGATCCGGACAAATTGAAGTTAGCAAGGATGTGACCTTTGAAGAATAAATGGTTGTCAAGAAAGGAATAGGATCATACATGGAGATCGATGATGAGGAAATGGAGAGGATATCATGTCCCCCTCTAGTTTAGAATGAATTAGAAAAGAAATATGAACCCATCGATTCCATTGATCCAGTCGCGATAGTTGATATTCCCAGAGATATCGAAGTAAGCCAGAAAAGACCTAGATGGGAAAAACAAACCTTACAAGATGTTGAGGGGCATGAAGCCCCACATGGTACTTCCCGAGAAAGTAAAATACCTCAGAGGTTCTCCAGTTATGTAGCATTGATGAGTTACATCATTGACTTAGAACCCACCACTTATGAAGAAGCATCTAGACACCAAGTTTGGGAGGATGCCATGGTGGAAGAATATAATTCCATCATGAAAAATGATGTGTGGGAGATTGTACCAAGACCTGAGGGGAATTCAGTTGTAACTTCGAGATGGATATACAAAATCAAACATGGAGCAGATGGGAGTATTGAAAAATACAAGGCCAGATTTGTCGCAAGAGGGTTCTCTCATAAAGAGGGAGTCAATTATGATGAAACATTTGCTCCCATGGCTCGATATACTTCCATCACATCAATAATTTCTATTGCTTCATCTATGGGATGGAAGTTGCATCAGATGGATGTCAAGAAAACCTTTCCCAATGGTATTATTGAGGAAGAAGTATATATTCAACAACCATAAGGGTTTGTTTTCCATGGAAAGGAGTCTCACATATGCAAGTTGAAGAAGGCTTTATATGGACTCAAGCAAGCACCCCATGCATGGTATGGATGAATAGACGGATTCCTGGTGATTCTAGGATTCACCAAGAGTGATGCAAACCCCAACCTTTACTACAAGGTTGTGAATGATGAGCCATTTATTTTGGTACTATATGTTGTGACTTGTTTCTCACCGGAAATGAGAAACTTTCATATGGTGTAAGAATAAAATCGCCTCTAAGTTTGAAATGGAGGATCTTGGATTGATGCATTACTTCTTGGGATTAGAAGTATGGCAGAGGAAAAAGGGTATTTTCCTAGGTCAAGGAAAATACACCATAGATATACTGAAGAGATCTGGAATGTTGGACTACAAGTCCATAGCTACTCCGATGGATGCAAACTTGAAGAAGCAGAGGGATTTTCATAGGATTATACTTCATATTCAAATTTGATTGAACCCACCATGTATCACCAACTGATTGTGTCCTTGATGAATGTGACAAACACCAGACCATATATTTGTTTTGTTGTGAATGCTCTTAGTCAGTTCATGTGCAAACCGAGGTAGATTCACTGGATTGTTGCAAAACATGTGCTCACATACTTGCATGGCACTATGGGATATGGTATACGATATGATTCAGCATGTAACTTGAAATTGCAAGGGTTTACAGACTCATATTGGGCCAGATGCACTACTTATAGGAATAGTACTTCAGGATGTTGTTTCAGTATGGGTTATGCAGTAATTTCCTTGTGCAGTAGGAAGCAGAACTCAGTAGCTCTCAGTACTGCAGAGGCCGAGTATATGGCTACTAGTTCAATAGCCTGAGAAGCATTTTGGCTTCATAAACATCTTGCAGGATTGTTTGGCCAAATTCTAGAGCCAACCATGATTTATTGTGATAACCATAGTTGTGTGCAGATGCCAGTGTTCCCAGTTTTTCATGACAAGTCAAAGAACATAGAAATTCGGTTTCACTTCATACATGATATGGTGCAGAAAGGTGTAGTTGAGCTACAGTATATTCCAACAAATGACCAAACTGTAGATGTTCTCACAAAGCCTCTTCCCAGGGTGAAATTTGAATACTTTCACGGAAGACTTGGAGCAGAAGAGAACACATCCCTTCTTGACAAGGAGAGATGAATGAGAGACATTTATCATACTTTTGTCCAAATACATCTACTCATCTAGGTATGGGAGAAATCCCATCGACAAATGAGATGGACAGGGAGTAGATGGTCGGGTTCACATAGGTGCCTCTACTCGTCCAAGTGCTCAGCTAGGTATGAGAGAAATCCCATCAACAGATGAGTCAGATAAGTAGCAGATGGTCATGTGATTGCACAGGCACCTCTACTTGTTCATGTTCTCATCCAGGTATGGGAGTGCCCCATCGACAGATGAAACAAACAGGTAGTAAATGCTCGTGCACATGTGCTCATCTAGAATCTCTAGCTAGGCATGGAATTATTCCATCAATAGTAGAGATGGATAGGTAGCTAAGAACTTCTATCAGACATATGGATAGAACAAAATCATAATAACATTTCTTAAAGACAACCTTCATTATGTTTAGAGATGATAGAGACAGTATAGATGTACACATGAAACCCTGATGATCGTGATGCTGATGAAGACCAAAGAATACCTTCCTTGTTGAGAGGGAGTGTTGGAATTTGTGCAACTTTAGTGTCAAAACCCCAAATTTTCACAATAATTTAAAATTTTGAGATAACATAAAATGTTTACAGTTGCAGTTAGACAACTACTAGCAGCTAATAGAAGAAATGAAACAAATAATTAAAAGTAACCATTAACTTTAACGCATAAGGATTAATGTTGTTTTAATTTTGATATGTGATGTGAATAATCTACATTCAAATATTTAGCTATACTGATGGTTTGAATGTCAAGTAGGTGAGGAGTTACTTTCTAGCTGGGGCTTACTTAGTGATTGCTAACGTATTTGGATTTATGGATCTTTACAGGATTGACAATTAAATTTTTTGACCCAGTAAAATTTTATTAAGGCGTTAAACCATATTTACTTCTTTTAACATAAAAGTATTGCTAGAGTGAAATTTTGCTTAGAAGACTCAAGGTCCTGCAAGGTAAAGTAATGTTTCTTTTACTTGATTCATAAATATGATATTACTTAATCTTTGTGTCGTAACGGTCATTAACGTTGCCCTAATGTTTGTCTTTTAACAGATAGATCTTTAAGATAGATAAAACCTCCTTCTAACTTTACTCTCAGCTATTTCTGATTCTTAATACAGCTCATGATTTTGTAACATAACTCTTTCTCTGACATAAGAATCTATTGCTATTATTATTTAATAATTAAATGCTTCTTATCATTATAGAAATAGACCTAAGCCTTTCAGAACATAAGCCTACTATGTACTTTTCAGCTCTATTTTAATTAGGCTTCAGTATAGTAAATTTATCAGCTTAACAACGCTTGTAATTATAAAGTATCCTCTACATAAAATTGTCAAGTTGTGACTTGAATTCCCATTTTCTTCATGACCAACATGAAGCGACAACTTTACATTACCCTACTATTTACTTCTATGTAAAGGTGATGCAATAAAATCCTAGATAGTTTACTATCCTAAAATCCAAATTCCAACCTAGCCTTGGTTCAATTCATCTTAGAGCTTGGTAAAATTATGGAGACCAAAGATCAAGTACTTATAAGATATCTATCCTACATCCAGTACTGTAGGTCATTTAAAAGAGTAGGAGCTATTTAAGTGTATAAATGTTAATTATATCTTTATACACTTTATTGATTTAAATCTAGTTCTCATAGCTTATACATTCATAGTTCATGATTATAAGAAAATGTCAATAAGGCATTAACAAAGGTGCTCAAAACTTCTATTAACCTCTTGATCTTTTTCTTATAAGTTTGATTAAGAAAGGTCACATAATCTTTAAGAACAAGGGCATCAAAATCATAAACAAAATAGTTCTTACCATGGTTTAAACAATAGGTTATACGATGGTATACTACTTGTTCATTAACAAGGTTGACTTCATGGGAAATAATACGATATTGACTTATTTAAAATTACATTATCATTACATGCATAATGTAATTGATTTAACAATTATTTGGTTCGAAACGTTGCAGTGGAGACTATACAAATGAACCCACCGTGAAGTGGATAGATTTGTGGGCACGTGGAACTCTCATCGCCATGCATTACGTGACTTATAAGCTTTACTTTGCAACCCTATTTCTCATTGTTCAGCGAGGGTTTCGGTCTTTGCATTGTTGGGTTCACTACAGCCAAGAGGGCTCGCAGGTGCTCGCATTTAGCTCCACTGTCTGTGCATTTTGGAGTGTTGTCACTTGGGGTGAGAGTTGTGAAGTTCACAGCTCGTGCTTGAGTTGATTTCTGCAAACAAACCTTGTTGTGCGTGAGGGTAGTATTACACAGTTGGTAGTTTCAGTATTGAAGTCGTGGTTTAGAGACTGCCATTGCTTGCTCTTGCTCCAATTGTCGATATAGTTAATAACTTGAACTCGGCTGCCTCCTTCTTAGGTGAATATGAGGGTTGCTCTGCTCATGGTGTCATTCTGCCTTCTTCGTGGCCTCGGTTTTCAACATTACAGGTAATGAATTATTTTTACAAAGTTTGTAAGATAAAAGATTTACAGTTACGATTATAAAATCAGGTTTTTAACTTATTATTTGGTTTACAAATGTAGGTGATGGTTCGCCTTATCATTGGAAGGAACCACTTCACATTTGGACCAGCATTTAGTCTACGGGTAAGCCCCAGTTACAAAATGGCTCTCCCTGCTTGTACAGACTTAGGGGAAAATGTTTGCAGTTGGAAGGAGTTACGGCCTTGGTTTTTCCCAACCTTGGGTTGTTAGTCTTTAGTTTAAGTTTTTGTTTTGTTTTAAACCCTCGCTTACATCAGGGTGGCTCCGGCTCAATGCCGTGACTTGTAAATGTTCTTTTATTTACTTAAAAAGCTTTTACAGTGGTGTTGGTTTTAGTAAAAAGAATGTTAGTTTTGGATTATTAAAACCCATGCCACAATATGGGTACACTGACTCAGAGCTGGTTTTTGTACATTGATAAAGTTGGTAGCCTTTCGGCCTATCAAGCAATACACTGGGTTTTGAAAAGTAAAAGAGGTTTCTTTCAAGCTCGGACTCTGTTTTCATTAATACTATTTTTGTAACTCTTTGTACATAGGGTTTTTACCCTATTCGGCTGTGTATAAGAATTTACTGTTTATTACATATTTTATAATAGGTTTTTGTTAATGTTAAGAGACTGTCACTTAGTCATAACGTAATTAAGTTTATTTGTTGCTCAAGAAAAATGAGCTAGGGTTTTCCTAATTGAACCCTTGTTTAAATAAATCTTTCAATTTGTCTATTATTTAATAAGTATTGTTAATTGTTAAACTTGTTTTAATTAATGTTACAGGTGTGTTGTGAAAACTTTAAGTGATATTTAAATATTTGTTCTTTTATCTGTCCTTAAGGACTGTAAACAATCTCTCATAATTTAATTGGTTATTTATAAAATAATCCAAATAATTGGATTGTAGCTTATCTTTTTTCATTTATAATAATGATTTCTATTTTAGGGTTTCAACCCTCTAGTATACCTTTACAAGTATAATTTACTTAATAATTATAAAACAGTTCTGTAATTAGATAGATATTTATTATTATCATATTTTTATTGTTTTATTTACTTAAGCTGACAGATTGAATTTACTCAGTGCTCTTTGAAAAGTGAAAACATAGATTCTGTAACTTCGTTTAGTTTGTTCTTTATATTTTAAATACTTAAACCACACACTGCTTGCTTTATAGTATGAGTTATATTTAGATTAGTTAATAATATTAGTAAATAAAACTAAGTACTTGTATTTTATTTTTTATTGAACTGAATGTAACAAAGTAACTTGTCTATGATATTTCTACTGCATAGCAACTAGATACTAAGTTAACACAGAGAAGTATAACCTACCATAACACAATTTATCTTTCATAATATATGATCATAAATAAAAGATTAAGTTACTGTCTGTAAGCACAACCCTTATCTGCTAATATCTTTTCTTATTATCTTAGTTATTCTACCTGTACTATTTACTGCTATTTCTTTTCCAATATATAATGAAATAAATAAACTTGTTTAAACAATAACTTAAATAAACAGATCATTATTCTTTCTTTAACTAATATCTACATACTAAAACAAATTACTCAGCTAACTAAGAAATGCAGAATCATATCTACTCTATTTAGTCTCTTGACATTTACTTTCATCCACTGTAAATACTCTATATGTGCTGGAGTACGGTCTGGTCCTTCCAGACGTGGAAAAACACAGATTATAATTATTTTCCATCTATTTCAGATTCCTTCCTTCAATAATCTAAAAGATTACTCACTCTAACATTTTACAACTAAATATTGAATTCATTTAACAGTCAGATTCACATTTAACTATCTAACACAGTAAACAAAAGAATGAAGAACCTGATTAGGATGGACAACAACAGCGTTAGGAGGCCGTTCCTCCCTACCAAACTCTTGGAGAGCGCTCAAACAACGCTTCCTTAGGACCCCCGAGCCTGTTCTTGGTCTTCTTGGCTAAGAAGTGGTGGAGCGAGAAAACAATAGACTAGTCCAATGACTCAGTAAACACTCTGCACTCAGCAGTAAGATCCTTCTGCTGAAAAGCTGCACTAGATCACTTAGTAGTTAACCCCTCAAACTCTTTCCACAATTCCCTCCCATTGAATTTCTCTGAAGTACATTCACCTGAATGATCACTTCTCTAGAATGAGCAGCCTCAGCTCTCTTCAATAAGTATTTTTATAAAGATTTCCTAGGTCTTTTGGGTCAATTATCATTAATTGAGCCACCTGCTCTGATCCCACTTTCTTGGGGGATCATGACCCCAAATGTAGGGAGGTTGCCACCTGCAACAATTGGAAGTGGTTTGAGGATGCTGCCACATGTATGTTTGCTCTCCACCCAGTCTCCTCCACCAATTTGACCAGTAAACACTCTTTTAACAGCTCTCCTAAGCTGTTGTCTCCACCTTTATTTATTTATAATTAAAACATTCAGAATTACATTAAATATCCTTGACTCTGCTGGGTCATCAATTACAACTTAGCATAAAATTTAACATATTGTCTTTAAATAAAATCAAATAAGATAATATCATTTTTGCAAAATTGGGGTATGTGACATTTAGAATATATTCTTATTGTATTTGTATTATACCTCCTACAATGCAAACCCTAGAAAGAACAATGTAAACCTTGGGGTGAAAAGCCAGCAATAAAAGAAATAAAATAAAATTATTAAATATAAATTTATAGTTCTCCCCCAAGAGAAGTCGGCCCCAGTTAAATTCTTAGTGGAAAAATAGTATAAACAGGAGCTGCCTCTCCTCATTATAACATACATCTACACAAATGAAGTTTGCGGGAGAGAGAAGTTTGCACCTACTGAAGGAGAAGACTGTTTTTGTGGTTTCTATCTCTGAAAGATACTTCCATCTTTTCTCTTTCTTCGTTTTACATTGATCTCAAAATTATTATCTCTAGATGAAGGTTGTTGTGTTTTCTCCCATTTGGGTTTCCCAGGATAAAAATACTCGTGTTATTGTTATTGTTATCCTATTGATAAATGAAATTAAGATATATTGATGTAATCTTATGAAAATCTAACATACATCAACCAGTTACATTGGTTCTTCAGAGGTTAGCGAGACTAGTAGCTCCCTCTCACCATGTAAGTGTGAGAATCATAATCTGGGTCCTCCATCACAGAGACTTATGCTCATCTATATATTAATCTCTTCTTTGACACATAAATCTAAATAAGATATAATATCTTCAGGAGTCTTCACATCTATCAGAATATAATTAAGCCATCTATTTTGTCTACTTCCCAAGAGACATAGGAACCTCCCAAACTGTTCTCTTTCACGCTCAGCCATCGGAATGAATCCACATTCATGTCCTTCTTTACTTGTAGGTAAGGGAATATTAATTTCCACTAAAAGACAAATTATTATAATAGTTAGAACCATTTCATACTCATGAATTTTATTCACATGAAATACTCTCAATATACTGATAAATATTTACCTAGTTATGTACATATATTAACCAACCGATTTATCATAACTGTCACGTCCCCTCCCCTCTCGTCTAGAGAGGACGTGACTACACTGCTATAAAACTGGGCATCTATCCCCATGAACATAATCAAGAATAAAAATGCATTGAAAGTAAAAACATATGCAGATGTATAATGTATGAAAATACAGTGGAAGGAAACCTCATTCAATACATTCATAATAATTCTTAAAGCAAATACAATGCAGAGTTAATACAAGAGAGTACTTATCTTGAAATTGAGCTGCCCCGAGCAACTAGCTATGTCGCTGCAACGTTCCACCCAACCGTAGGCCAGTTGTGCTCATCAATATCTCAGCACAACTGCCACCCCCAAGAAGGGCATGATTTCCACAAGGAAAAAGGGAACAACAGTCTCACACAGCCAAATACACACCAAGGTTCATCCAAGCCAATCCACAATTGGGTTTATCAGGCCGCTAAGGTAGTGGAAAGGAAGAATTGCTAAGCTAGTGATCTCAACCACAAAGTTATGGACACCTCTACAAGATCTATCTAGATTGTTCTCCACAATAACTACACACCCAACACAAGGAAGTATTCCCTTCACGGCTACATAGTCCCTCTGGCCATACCTTCCATTCTAGTGTTCTCCAAGGTGTGCATGTTAGAGTTTCATCATTAAGCTAGCATTATATTAGGATCTTTACTGAGAGAATAACAAGCACAGTAATCAAACACAAGAGACAATGAACACAGTTTTTATCCTCAGGGAAACCATAAATGGAGAAAACCCTACAACTTCCTCAAAGATAGAATCAGCACCAAAACAGTAAAAGCCCCAAAACAGTAAGTGATCTCCCGACAGCAGTAATCTTCTTCTTATCTAGCCCCAGTGTCTTCTCCTTCCTCAACTATGCACTACACTTGAGTGTGGATGAGTTTTGTGATAAATAAATAGAGACTCCAGTTCTCTATTTATACTAATCCCGACATGACTAAAACCCTACCAGGGACGACCTCTACTAGGAGAGTCTAATAACCCTAGTGCCCCGGAACTGCGGGGAATTTAACCCTTAAGCAATCGGAGGGTTACTCACTATGACTTGACATGACTTATTTACATTATTGATTCTCCCGATTGGAACATCGGGGAATGACAACATGACTCAATTACATTATAGATAGATCCCGGATAAACATCGGGTTACAATACATAAGATACATAGATGAATAGATTCCAAAGTTACAAATACATCAACACTCCCTCTTAACTAGGAAGGTATTCTTTCGACGCAATTTTCAGCACTGGTCTTCTTCTTGGTATCAACTGGATCATCTCGTCATCTGCATCTCAGGTCTTCTGAGTCTTCAAGTTGTCTTCGTCTTCAAGTCATGTTCATCTTCAAGTCATCAGATCTGGATCATCATGGGACATCATCACTAGATTTGGATCATCACTCGATCTGGATCATCATGAGGCATCATCACTGGATTTGGATCATCACTCGATCTGGATCATCACTCGATCTGGATCATCACTGTTGGATCATCATCACTGGATATGGATCATCATCACTTGATCTGGATCATCACTGGGCATCATCACAGGTGCTATCTCTTGATTCTTCTCGTCATAGGAACCTCTACAAAGCCAGTCCTTTTTCATACTAGATGTATCATCTCAAAGCTGGTCCTTTTCATACCAGATGAGGCAGCTACTCAGAGCTAGTCCTTTTTCATACTAGGTAGGGAATCACAGAGCTGGTCCTTTTTCATACCAGATGTGGCAGCTACTCAGAGCTAGCCCTTTTTCATACTGGATGAGCCTTCCCAAAGCTAGTCATTTTTCAAACTAGGTAGGGAATCACAGAGCTGGTCATTTTTCATACCAGATGAGGCATCACGGAGCTAGTCCTTTTTCATACCAGATGTGGCAGCTACTCAGAGCTAGTCCTTTTTCATACTATATGAGCCTTCTTAGAGCTAGTCCTTTTTCATACTAGGTAGGGCATCACAGAGCTGGTCCTTTTTCATACCAGATGAGGCATCACAGAGCTGGTCCTTTTTCATACCAGATGTGGCAGCTACTCAGAGCTAGTCCTTTTTCATACTAGATGAGCCTTCCCAGAGCTAGTCCTTTTTCATACTAGGCAAGGCATCACAAAGTTGGTCCTTTTTCATACCAGATGTGGTAGCTACTCAGATCTAGTCCTTTTTCATACTAGATGAGCCTCCACAGAGCCAGCCCTTTTTCATGTTGGATGTGCCATCTACACAGAGCTAGTCCTTTTTCATACTAGATGTGTCTTCACAGAGCCAGCCCATTTTCATGCTAGATGTGGCATCCACATATACCTGACAATGGAAGGAACCAATCCTCTCACCATGTCACGGCTCTTACATCCAACCATGGAAGGAACCAATCCTCTCACCATGTCAGAATGGCACAGCACTTACATCTGATCATTGAAGGAACCAATCCTCTCACCATGTCAGAATGGCACAATATGGACACATCACTTCCTCTTGGGAGGAACCTCGATCTGGAGAACACCAAGCTTCTCCCTGAAGTACTCAAACTTCACCTTAGCCAATGGCTTAGTCAACACATCATCTATCTATTCATCAATCGCAACATATTGGAGCTTCACTGCTCCTCTCTGCACCATATCCCTGATATAGTGATACTTGATCTCAATATGCTTCGACTTATCATGGAATACTGGATTCTCTGACAACTTTACATAGCTTTGGTTGTCACAGTATATACAAGTACCATCTAACTGGAGATCAAACAAATCAGACAATAGCTTCCTCATCCATACTGCCTCACAACTCGTTGAACAGGCTGCAACATACTCTGCTTCAGCTGTACTCAGTGCCACACAGGATTGCTTCCTGCTAAACCATGAGATCACACATGATCCCATATTGAAGCAACACCCTGAAGTGATCTTCCTATCGATGGCACTACCTGCCCAATCTGAATCAACATAACCCTCCAGTTTAATCCTTTGATCAACCTTATACTTGAGCCCATAATCAACCGTACCCTTCAGGTACCTCAGAATATGCTTTGCAGCAATCAAGTGAACATGTCTCGGATCTGTCAAGTATTGGCTCAAGGTGTTCACAGCAAAGCAAATATCTGGTCTCATGTTCGTCAGGTACATCAAGGACCCAATCATTTGACGATACATCATGACATCAACTGTCTCTGATGAAGCATCACTCAATAGCTTCAGGTTTGATGCCATAGATGTGGTCAATGCCTTGCAATCCATCATCCCAAATCTCTTCAGGATCTCTACTGCATACTTTCCTTGTCCAAGAAAGATTCCATCTGTAGTCTACCACACCTCCATACCTAGGAAATAATGCATCATTCCCAAGTCCTTCATCTCGAACTCAGCAGCAAGCTTTCTCTTTGAATCAGCAATCAACCCATCCATACCTGTCACAAACAGATCATCTACATATAGTAGAAGTATCACCGAGTTGCCACCTTCCACCTTGTAGTAAAGGCTGGAATCTGCTTTACTCTTGGTAAAGCCCAAACTAGATAGAAAGCTGTCAATTCTATTGTACCATGTCGTGGGTTCCTATTTCAAATAGTACAGGGATTTCTTCAGTCTACACACATGAGACTCCCTGTCATGTGTCTCAAAACTAAGTGGCTATTCCACATACACTTCCTCTTCTACTACACCATTCAAGAAAGCCGTCTTGACATCCATTTGGTGTATCTTCCATTTCATCACTGCAGCCAGAGCAAGTACCGATCTGATGGAAGTGTATCTGCCTACAGGTGTAAAGGTTTCTTCATAGTCTATTTCTTCTTTCTGGGAGAAACCCCGAGCCACAAATCTTTCCATATACTTTTCAATGCTACCATCTGCAGCATGCTTGATCTTGTAGATCCATTTGGAAGTTACTACTGACTTCCCTTCTGGTCTTGGGACAACATCCCAAACGTCATTCTTCATGATCGATTGATACTCTTCGATCATCGCATCCTTCCATTCTTTTCGTTCTACCGCTTCTTCATACTCGGAAGGTTCTTTACCAATGAAGTCACATAGTAAAGCTACATAACTGAAACAGAATCTGGTCCTCTTTCTTTCTTTGAGATTCTCTTCTGGAACCCCATATCTTTCCACACCTTGGATAATCTCTCGTACCCAAGTAGGTTTCCTCTTGTGAGGATTCTTCTCCTATGGTGGATCTACAATTCTTTGTGGTTCTTCAAATTCTCGATCTTCTTCTTGAGTTTCTTCGTTCATGATTGTATCATGAATTCTGGGAGCTTCTGCTTCTTCAGGTTCTTCAGCAGGTTTCTTTCTGGATTTGATGTAGGATGAATCTTCATCAAATGTTACATCCCTGCTGATGTCAATATTTTTGAATCCTGGGAAGTATATTCTGTAATCCTTCGAGCTTTCAAAGTATCCCACAAATATACCCTTCTTTCCTTAAGGATCTACTTTTTTTCTCTTCTCTTTTGGAATGTGTATGTACACAGGACATCCGAATATTCTGAGATGGCTGAATTCTTGTTTCTTGCCGGAGAAGACTTCTTCAGGAGTCTTGTTCTCAAGTACTCTGTGTGGAGTACGGTTCTGTACATACACTGTTGTTCTGGCTGCTTCTGCCCAAAGGTGCATAGGAAGATCTTGATCATGAAGCATAGCTCTTGCAGCTTCCATGATGGTTCTATTCTTCCTCTCTGCAACCCCATTCTGTTGTGGATTGTAAAGAGTGGACAATTCCCTCTTAATCCCTGAGTCCTTACATAGTTCCTTGAACTCATTTGAAGTGAATTCTCTGCCATTGTCTGATCAAAAAGTCTTGATATTCTTTTCAATCTGGTTCTAGATCAAGGCTTTGAATTCCTTGAACTTGCTAAACACTTCATCTTTATTCTTCATGAAGTAAATCCATGTCTTCCTAGAAAAGTCATCAATAAAAGAAACATAGTACACATACCTGCTTAGTGAGCCTGATAACATTGGTCCGCATACATCGGAGTGGATGATTTCCAAGATTCCTTTTGCTTTACTTTCACTACTTGGAAATGTCTTCTTTGTATTCTTTCCTTTTGCACATCCTTTGCAGACCCCTTCATGTTTTGCTTGTATTTCTAGAAGACCTTCAACAGCTTTTCTTGCAAGTGGTAGTGCTTTGTAATGCACATGTGCAAGCCTTCTATGCCACAGTTCATTTGGTTCTACTGTGTCATGAACCAAAGCTTGATCTGGTTAGCCCTTCAACTTGTATAGGCCTCTTTCTTGTTCTCCGATCACAATTGCATCTTCAAAAGTATTTCCTTTTGGCCACATAAGAACTTGGCCATCTACAAAAGCAACCCTCATTCCTTTTGCATCCAATGCAGATATGGAGAGGAGGTTCTTCCTTAGTCCTGGAACAAATAATACATTCTTCATCTTCAAAGGCTTTCCAGAGTCTAGTTTATAGAAGGATTCACCACTACCTTTTATTGGATACTGGTAGTCATCCCCAAGTTTCACCTTGTGAGGTGACTCATGTTCAAATAGCTTTACAAATGATTCTTTGAATCCTGTCATGTGCTTGGAAGCACCACTGTCTATAAGCCAATCATTGCTTCCATGTGAAACAGTTCCCATGAGAGCGGAGATTAGAACATATTCATCCTCACTTGAAGAGTCATCACTCTCTTGTCTGATTCTTTTTGTGGAAGGTTCATCATCCTCTGCAGCATGGGCATGCTGTCTTTTCTTGTTTCCCTTCTTCCTTAGATTTCTTTTGTTAGGGCAGAATTTGGATATGTGACCTTTCTCATCACATGTGTAACAACTAATGGTATTTATATCTTTTCTAGAGTGTGAGGTCTTACCTTTGGAGTGATAATTGCTCCTCCTATTTTTCTTGGAGTGAACTATGAGGGCTTGATCTTCACTACCCATCTTCTCTTCTCGAGCTGCTATCCTAGCTTCTTCTTGAGAGCATTCTTCCCATAGCCTGTTGAACTTGACTAACTTCTTTCTGGCACAGATTCCTTGAATGAAAGAGTCCCGTGATCTAGGGATACCATTCAAGGTGGTCATCACAATCTCTGCATTTTCCACTTCCTCATCTACTGCTTCTAGCTGCTCCTTGATCTGAGAAACCCTTGTAAAGTAAGACTGAATAGTCTCAGCATTCTGGATATTCACATTATTCAATTGGTTTCTCAAGGTCATCTTCCTGTTTATGTTCTTCCCTTCAAACAATTTGGTTAGGGCATCAAACATAGCTTTAGGTGGCTTAAGGGAGGACACCTGTGGTATGAGATGATCCTTGATAGAATCAGCAATGATTCTCTTTGCCATAACCAACTTCTTCTTATGCATGGCCTTAGCCTCATCTCCCTCTAGAACTGGAACCTCCTCATTGATATAGGAGTCCAACTCATTCTCTTCCAGGACCAGGGAGATCCTATACTTCCAAGCTCGGAAGTTATCAGCTCCCTCAAGCTTTTCATCAAGCTTGGTATTATGAGACATCTTAAACTGAGAACCTCGAATGGAAATACAGAATATTTAGATCTTACCAGGTTCAAGATGTCGGATCTAAAACTTGAGCTGAAATCCTGCAGTGCTGGTTCAGTAGCAAATTAGGGTTTTGCTTTTTCGGAGATCTGTTCACCCAAATGCCTTGAAATTTATCCCTAACTTTGAATTTGGGGAGGAGATCAATCCAGGCCTGGGCTCACTAAAAAATTCCTCTTCTGTGAAAGTCCCTAATTTCCAGCAGCAGTGTTGGGTCCAAAACTGAAAAACCTCAGAATTGGATTATGCTTCGACAGAAAGATGCGCCCTAAGGAGGAGAGTTATTCCACTTTACTTTTGCTGAAAATCTATGGAGGAATATCCACAAACTAGGAATCCCTAGTTCCTGCAGCTGCACAGTGCCTTCTTCTCATGTTAGCTCTGATACCATGTTAGAGTTTCATCATTAAGCTAGCATTATATTAGGATCTTTACTAAGAGAATAACAAGCACAGCAATCAAACACAAGAGACAATGAACACAGTGTTTATCCTTGAGGAAACCATAAATGGAGAAAACCCCACAACTTCCTCGGAGATAGAATCAGCACCAAAACAGTAAAAGCCCCAAAACAGTAAGTGATCTCCCGACAGCAATAATCTTCTTCTTATCTAGCCCCAATGTCTTTTCCTTCCCCAACTATGCGCTACACTTGAGTGTGGATGAGTTGTGTGATAAATAGAGACTCCAATTCTCTATTTATACTAATCCCAACATGACTAAAAACCTACCACGACCGACCTCTACTAGGAGAGTCTAATAACCCTAGTGCCCCGGAACTACGGGGACTTTAACCCTTAGGCAATCAGAGGGTTACTCACTATGACTTGACATGACTTGTTTACATTATTGATTCTCCCGATTGGAACATTGGGGAATGACAACATGACTCAATTACATTATAGATACATCCTGGATAAGCATCGGGTTACAATACATAAGATACATAGATGAATACATTCCGAAGTTACAAATACATCAACAGTGCATAGAAGAGTAACCAACCCCTTTTGATCCTTTGTGAGGTTCCCCTCTTCACTAGGTTTATCAAGCCAATTTTGGTCCTCTTCCACTCCTAAGTATTACTTATAGTTCGGACCAAAACAGGGATGTGCATAACAGCAAAACACAAGTGTTGGGTATGAAGAAAAACGTTTTGGCAACCAAAAACGAAATGGTAGATGGGGAAAACAACCCTGGGAGAGAAAATTCGATTTTAGAAAATGTTTATGGCACTTTCAGGGACGGAAACAACCTCCATAAACCCCCAAATCGTGAATCTCTCTTCCCATCCACTGTGCAACACAAAAACGGGTTTCCAGCCATGGAAAAATGAAGCTAATTGCAAAAAAACGTGAAGAAAACACCCCAGCTAGCTCCAGGTGCGTGAGGAAGAGAAACGCATGGGTGAGGAATGGTTTGGGCACACATTTCTAGTTGTTTTATTTCCCCACAAGCAAAAAATATGATTTCTCAAATTTCTCAAAATTCATGGCTTGCCCCAATACAAAATTGACCGCCATACCTCTCCATTCCCAATGCAATAACTGCCTCAACCAACTTCTGGAAGAATTAAATGATTGGGTGCAAAAGATAAAATAGGTAGTTAAGAGTATGATGGGTTATCTCATTGACATTTGGATTAACACTATTGGCTCAAGGGTTTGAATAATTCCCCTCCCTATTCCTTATGAAATCATGCTTCTGTCTCTTGTTGCATTGCATAGCTAGTTGTGGGTATTTTATTAAATTGCATATTTATATGATGTCTCAATTTATATTGTGCCTCCCTAGCACGTGAACCATAGGTATCAATTTTAATTGCTGATACATAAAATTCTAAATCGATGGTGGGGCCTTGGCGTTGAGCTCCTCACCATGAATAAATAACGATATTGACGTCATTTACAATTTTAATGCAATGGGGTCAAAATTGGGACATTACAGTAACCTTTTATAATCTTTATGTACTGATATGCAACCCTATATCAGTCCTATATCAGTCCAAAAATTCATTTTCTGAAAGAAATATACAGCCCATTGTTCATATCTTATGAGGTAAGCATGAATCCCTCTATCTAGCCAATCATGTAGTCTTATGTTCACAATTTATGAAATAATCGTGCTACCCTAAATCTCATCTCTTATGGAGGATGTTTTCAGCCTAATATCAGTCCTATATGAGCATATATAAGTCATACATAATACTTATATCACTCCTATATCATCTCGCAAAATTTGGACTCATGAGATTGATAACATGCCAATAAAGATAGAAAAAACAATGTAAATGCTAAACACAATTCCAAGTCTAGGAATATAGATCTATATGGCAGTCATGAAACATTAAAGAAAAACTTTTTAGATATGATTTATAATAGCAAATAAACAAATATGGTACTCATATTTATTTTTTGTGTGGGCTCCCTCTTGATCTTTGCACCCTTGTGGAGATAGGTGGAGTCCTTCTTTATTCACTGCAACTATAAACACTACAAAAAAAAAAACTTATTGCATGTACTAGAAAGTGTGTCTCTGCATGGGAATAAGGATCCCATGAAACCAAAAGAGAATTATCTTATTCCCTAGAGAAAATATTGCTTTCGATCATCCTCTTCCTATGATGATTTCTCTTGAGAAGGTTCACCTCCTTCTACGGCAGTGGAGCCATGAATTCTTCCTTCTTTTATTTTCCTTGTATTACAATCCCGTATGAAGTGACCTGCCTTTTTAAAATTAAAACATATTAGTTTTCATTTTTCCATACCTTTATGGATCTCTTTCTTCTTGATACGGAAAGTGTTCTTAGGAGAAAGGGGTTTTTCCTCTGGCTTTGTTATTGTCGTGAGGGAAAGATTCTCCTCCTTAGTGCTCTCTATCTTGTTATGGATGTTCCCTTCTTCTTGGATGCAATCATTCCCAAGTATTTCAAAATTTGGCTGCTCTTATCTTCCGTTTAGCACAACAAGAAAGGTCTCCCATGAGGAAGGGAGTCCGTCAATGGTGGTTTGTAGAAGATTATCCTCATCTTCCATGTATTGAAGTTGGATGTTCCTTCGAGTCTATATTTCGGTCGGACAGATATAGAAGCCATTTGCTTCATGATATTGTTTAATGCTTCAAGATCTATGGAGGCTTAGAGTGTTTGCACAAAACTAAGATCTTGCACACCCTTACTCTAATACCATGTTAATGATCGAGCAAAATATGAAGATAATTGAACTTTAAAACTTTACTCTACAATAACAGTGCATATACATTTCATTAATAATCCAAAGACCTAAATCAATCAAACTATAGAACACGGGATATACCATGGGGAAACCACAGGGAAACCCTCCATTGATTCGGAGGATTAAAAACCCTACAAACAATATTATGGTATGATTGATAAGTGGCAGAGAATTATTGCAACACAATAGAAGATTGCTTTCACCGCAAGCACCAGAGAGTGGATATCAAATGGAACATTGTATCTAACTTGTCAAGTGCATAACACTTTAATAACAATTCAAATTAGGTTAAACAACAAAATATAATGGTTGCATGCATTAGTAGCTTATTAACACTTAGAACATTGATACATCTTCAATCATGTGCCCCCCATTGACCTGGTTCCAAGCTGGCACTCCATAATTATCTTCCACTAGAAGATACGTGCCCTTACATACTCAGTGCCATGTTGGCACTCCATACTTATCTCCCACAATAAGATATGTGTCTTCCATTAATTTACTAACCCTAACTGCGTGTATTGTGTTGACATTCAAGATTATTGGCATTGATGTCAAATAAGTAGTTGATGCCATGCAAGCAGTAAGGATGTTGAAATGCTCATTGCACACTTGGGTAATGTGTAAGGTAAGATAATAATAAAATGCACACAATAGCTACAACACAAGGTAAAATGCTTGCATGGCATGATACAATAAGTAATATGCCTGCTCAATCATTAATATGCCCGCTACGAGAAACAGTATTATACACATAAGATTAATGAAATGGCATGGATAAATGAAGATCTGGCAAGAAGGATCAAATGACCCAACATGTGGTCATTTGTGGTACTCGTATGGATATCTTAATCCATATGATGAAGTCAGCTTGATAAGAGAACATATAATGTTAAATTGAAAATAAAATAATTTTATTTTTGTAGGGTCAATCTGGTCGGCTTGTAACCTATTGTTGAAAAGAGAGATGGCGTATAAATAAGAGAATTATAAGTCGTTATGTATGCATTTTGACGTAGAAATAAGGAGTGTGGACTGAGGACGCGAGCAGTAGCAGACGAAGGTGTTTTTGCAAATGAGTTTAAGTGAAATTTAGTCACAATCTGAGAGTGACTATTTTTTTTTGGGTATTAAGTGAAGTAGCCAAGTAAGGAAGAGTTTATGCAGACAAGTTTTTTTCAACTGTTCTTAAGTTTGGAACGCAACCATAATAAAGGAAGTAAGAAACTCACACAGGTTGAAGTCCTGAACTACAATTACAGTCAAAACCTAAACTTTTGATACTGAGGTTGAAGCCTCATATTTTTTAGTTCTAGCTTATACATACAGTCTGTGTTGTTGCACAGACCTTGAATGTAAATTTAATTATACATATATTTAAATCTGATTGGATCAAAGAATTCCTGTATTGTTTTGATCTGTACTTGTTGATATCTATTTAAGGATTAAGTAGTTATTTTTCTATTTTAAATAAATAAAATCACAACACTAATTCACCCCCCCCCTCTCAGTGTTGGAGTGTGTCTTTTAAATTGGTATCAAATCCAAGTTCCTTTTTTCAAGTTTAGACAACTAGAAGGAGTTTTCGCAGCTAATACACTCTAAGATGGGTGGGGTCAAGTTCAAAGATGTTCCTAAGTTTGATTAAATGAATTATGTATTCTGGAACAAGCGGATATCTGCATATTTGATGTCCCTTGCTTTTCAGTACTGGACAATAGTACTTGATGGATATGTTCCTCCAAAAGATAATTGTCGCCCATCTACCATACATGAGATCAAATCCTGTGAAGAAAATGCCACCACAATGAATTCAATTCTTGTTGGTTTGTATGCATCAAAATTTTACAAAGTAATGAATTACTCAACCGACAAATAAGTTTTGGATAAATTGGCAACTATGCATCATGGTGACCCAAAAGTACAGAAGGAAAAACTTCAAGGCTACAGAGGGAAGTTTAAAGGACTCAGAATGCAGGAGGAAGAAAGCATTACTGCATATTTTCAGCGGGTAGAAGAAGTTGTTAACACCATGCGATGCCTTGGTGAAACCATTGATGAAACCTTGGTTGTTCAAAAGATATTAAGGACTCTCCCAACTATATTCAACCACAAGGTATCAGTTGTTGAAGAAAATGACAGCTTGGATCCTCTTCTTAATTTAAGTCAACTGCATGGAATCTTGATTGCTTATGAAATGAGGACCGATGATCCCAAGAAAAAGGAAGCAACACTTAAGCTGAGCAAGCAAAAGCACCATAACATAGAGGAACATGCTAGTTGTTCATCAGAACTGGATGTCTCAAAAGATGAGCTGGAAATTTTGGTCAACAAGTTTCCAAGAGGGACAAGAAGGTATAAAGGTAAGCTGCCACTGAAGTGTTTCAATTGTGGTAAAATAGGACATTTTGCAACAAAATGTCCCATGAGAAGAAATAGGTTCAACTCAAAAGGAAATACATCAAAAAGAAAGGTTAGTGACAAACAAACCTTTTTCACTCAAGTTGAGGATGGAGTATCATATTATGAAGAAGATGATGAATCCATTGTTGAAGGGAGAAATAAATTCTTGTTTTTCTCCAAGGAAGACACCCATGTTAATGATGAAAAGGAAGGAGCTATAGATCTTGAAATGGAACTATCATCTGCCGTAGACGAAATAGAAAATTGACAAATATCAATGATAAACTAGAAAAGGATCATTTAGAAGACAAACATGAAATAGCAAGGCAGATAAGAGCCGATCCTCTCAAAAAGGATGCCAAAATCAATTCTCTTCAAGAGGAGATAAGGAAGATAAGATCCTTCAGTCAAAAATTTGAGAAAAGCACCTTAGACTTGAACAGCCTTCTTCACCAACAAAGAGATGTCAAGGATAGATCAGGGATTAGATACACATGCAGGACTGAGGGTCGACAAGCTAAGAGCTCTATGAATCAAGAAGTTAATCCCATAAAGGAATGGATTGCAAGACATAGATTAAATCTCAAGAAGATTTATTATCCTTTAAAGGAAGTCCAAATACTGCTCGCTTTAGGAGATAAATAATGTGGAAGACTAGAACAAGAAGCCTCACATAAGGCAGAAAATTCCTCAACTGTAAAACCGTTTTTTATTCAAGACAGAAAGAGTCAATGCGAGCTTCATATTTTGGGAACGATGTAATAAATCTGTCAAACACCTTCCAAAACTACTCGGGTGCGCCAAGAAGACCCCCTCTTGACAGGTACACGAATACATTCTTTGGATATTGTTATAGTTGTTATAACTTTGGACATAAGGCCATTGATTGCATGACACCTGTGAGAAGAAATGTTATTATAAAGGATTAGCCTAATGATAGAAATATGAGTCAAACAAAGAATTCCTTTTCGGTGTTATCACATGAAGAAGAATGCTCTAAGTGTAATAATTTTGGTCACACTACGGCAAATTGCAGAGCAAAACAATTCATTCATGAAGAAAGTAAAGCAGATGATATTTGTGAGATATCCCTCTATGCACAAAAGGATGAAGGCAAGTGGTATATTGACAGTGGGTGCACTAAGCACATCACTGGCAACAAAGAGAAATTTCTTACCTTGAAACAAGAAAAAGGAGGTGATGTGGCTTTTAGTGATGATGGGACAACAAAAATTATTGGTAAAGGAACCGTGGCCCTCAAAGGAAATGCCAAAACTCAAGAAGTATTATACGTTGATGGCTTGAAGCATGATATCCTAAGTGTGGGGTAGATATGTGATGCTAATCACAATATTAACTTCTTTTCACATCACTGTGAAATTAGAAGAAATGGCTCTTAGAGAATTATTAGAAAAGGGAGTTGATCTCGTGGTAATGTATATGTCCTAGACGAAATAGAAGGTGAAAAATGTTATGCCAGTCAAAGTGACAACAGCTGGTTATGGCACAAGAGACTAGCACATATGAACATTGATAATTTGGTAAAAATCAGTCGAACAGAAGCTATAAGAGGTGTTAGAATAATCAACCCATAGTTACCTACATTAGACATTAATTTAATTATTTTTGTCTTATTACCTAGATTCCTAACATCCATTCTATGCTACTTGCCTTATACATGTCCTAGAAGTCAACACTTGCTAAAAATAAGTCATGGAGCACTTGGGAAACATCCTAGAAACCCAATTCAGCATGTCTGCTTTATTCCAGATTCTCTAGAGCGCATATCTGCTTTTTCTGAAAAGCTGCCTTGTTTTATTTCTGATATAAGGCAAAAGGAAAATCTAGACTAGGCGTAGTTGACTTGTTTTTTGCCCACATCATCCTCCCTCCTTTTCTCCAAATAAAAGCACGTATGAGTTGTCTTTCCATGCCTCTTTATCTTGCCCACTTGACTTAGCAAAATCGTGAGCATCTACATAGATTTGGAAACTGCTTTATGCACCTCTAGGGAATTTGACTAGATTTAGTAAGCCTGCTTTTTTACTATTTCAAATGGAATCCTTATGCTTTCGAATCTCTCATGTAATTATATATTACAGCAGCCTATTACTTCACAAGGTTGGCTATTGTACACTTACTCTATACAGATTAGTTTTATGCTCCCATTTCAGTCTCCTTTGGTGTTAATTTTGCGTGTTTGATTAGCAATTTTGTGAGTGTAATTGTTCTATCATTTGGGTTCAATTTCCACATGGTATCAGAGCCTTTGTAGATCAATTTCTCTCCTTCCAAATTCTTATTGCAGGTTCGACATCATTGACTGGGAACGCATTCTGCTGACTAGAGGGCACAGCTACTGAGCTATGGACCAATCTCAGAAGATAATCTTGACTCCATTCAATTTCTATGAGTAGAAAGCTGAGATGGAGATATTGTTGAGAGCGAAATGTCTCTACAGGGTGACTATGGAACCTGAGGTAGAGCCCGATGCAGCTGTAGAGAAAAGTAAATGGCACAACAGGAGGGATGAGGCCTATGGTCTTTTGTGTCTAAGTATCTCAAGAGACCTCCTCTTCCATATTGATGGATTGACGTCACCTAATGAAGTGTGGGAGAAGCTAGAAGAGATTTTTGGAAAGAAAGATGAGATGAGAGGACATAAAATCAAGAATGAGTTGATCTCCTTGAGTCCCAGTAGCTTCGAATCATTACAACTCTACCTTTCCAAGTTTAAGGCCCTTGTTTTGCAACCAAAACAATGTGGGATCGAAAAGAAGGAAGAGAAACTAGTCGTGGCCATACTCTCTAAGATTGGTCCTGACTATTCACTGTTTGTTTCGACCTTCCATGCCACCAAGTTGACAGCCCGAGCCTGGAAGATGCCTAAGCTTGCAGAATTCATGGAATCCCTCACACAGGAGCAAGATAAGTTGGTGATGATGGGCACCATCAAACCTTCCAAAGACCAAGCTTTGGTTGTTGGAGATTCAAGGGTGGATTCAAAAAGCAAGGAAAAAGCTAAAAATCCACCTGAGCAAAAGAGAGACAAGTCTAAGTCTCAAGAGGATCCCCAAGGTTCTAATAAGAATTCCAAAAGAAGAAGAATAAAGGAGAAATAAGAAAGTGTGCATACTGTAGTAAGGGCTATCATCCTGAGAGCTCTTGTATGAAAAAGTGAATTGACGTGTTGACCCAACTCCTGGAAAAGAATAACATCTCCCTTCCTGATTGCTCAAAGAAGAAGAAAGGAGGATCAAATTCAGAAGACAGAGAGAGAGAGAGAGCATGCCTTGGTTGCTGGCACATCAAGCTCACCTAGCTTCATCATAGATTCTGGAGGTTCTAGACACATGGTTTCGAAAAAAGAGACATTATCCTCTCTTCACATGTCGAAAGGACCACCAATAGTTTTGGGAGATGACTCGCTCACTGACACTTTGGGAAAGGGTAGGATTGATCTTGACCATGGTAGTTTCAATAATGTATTGTATGTTCCAAGTCTTGCCTCTAATCTCTTGTCAATGTATCAGATAACTCATACTGGGTCTCCAAAGAAAGTCATATTCTCCCCTGATGATGTTGAAATCACTGAGATTTCGAATGGTAAAGTCATAGCAAAAGATGTTGTTGATCACACTTCGAGGGTATACAAGTTTCCCATTTTCTACCCTACTCAAACCCCTCTGCTCTTCTGATTCATGCTAATGAAGAAAGATTTGGCCATCTTAACTACAAGTATCTTTCTGATTTGAGTGAAAAACATATGGTCATAGGGTTACCAAAGATCAAGTTTTCTAAGGGAGTCTGTCAAGGTTGTATCCTAGGAAAACACCCAGAGCACAAGTATGAGAAAGCTAGTCATGAGAGAACCTCTACACCCCTTCATTTGATCCACAGTGACATTGCTGGTCCCTTCCCTCATACGTCCATGAGTCAAGCCAAATATGCACTGACCTTAATAGATGACTTTTCCAGGTCTTGTTGGGTTCACTTCCTAAAGCATAAGTCTTAAGTTTTTTACCTCTTCAAAGTATTTAGAGCCTTGGTTGAAAACCATTCTGGGAGGAAAGTCAAGATCCTCATATCTGAAAATGGTTGTGATTATGTCAAGTCTGAGTTCATTCAGTATTGCAAAGATGCAGTTATTCGGATGTAGCATTTGATCCCTTACACACCACAGCAAAATGGTGTTGCTGAGAGAAAGAACAGACCACTGAAGGAGATGGCAACCTGGATGATGTAAAATAATACTTTTCCATCAAAGTTTTGGGCCGAAGCTATAAACTGTGCATCCTACATCTAGAATAGGGTGCCTCATAAGAAGCTTGATGGTATGACTTATTTCAAATCTTGGAGTGGGCACAAGCCAGATGTGACCCATTTCAGGATTTTTGGCTCAAAGGCTTGGGCTATAATTCCAACTGAAAAGAGGAAGGATTTGCAACCCAAAAACCAAGAGTGCCTATTTGTTGGGTATTCTAAAGATTCAAAAGGGTACAAGGTGATCAACTTGAGCACTAACAAATCTTTCATTGAAAGAAGTGTTCAGTTCCAAGAAGAGCCTTTAGCAGTAGTTGAAGTTGGAGAGTCCTCTTCACCACCAGAACCATTGATTGTAAGTGAAGAGACTAATGAGTTTGCTGATTCTAATATGTCTGATAATGTTGATCTAATTGTAGATCCTAACAGTCCTACAAGACCAAAATGGGTATAAAATACCATTCATGTAGTTGGGGAACTAGCTGGAAATCCTAATGACACTAGGAGGACTAGATCTCAATTTGAGAGTGCCCTTTGTGTGAAAGATAATCTATTTGCTAAGAAGTGCTATCTAATGGTTGAATCATATCCATAGACATATGAATATGTAGCACATGATCCAAGATGGAAAACATCCATGAAATAAGAATTCAGCTCGCTTCAGAAGAACAACACTTGGGAACCGGTTGATCTTCCCCTAGGGAGGAAGCTAGTTCAATGTAAGTGGGTTTTCAATACTAAGTTTGCTGCTGATGGTTCACCTTTGAAATATAAGGCAAAATTGGTAGCAAAGGGATACTCACAAGTACATGGTATTGACTACAATGAAACCTTTGCACCAGTGGAAAATATGGACTCCATACGGCTAGCTCTAGCCATTGCAGCTTCGAAGCAATGGGAAGTGCATCACATGGATGTGAAGTGTGCTTTCCTAAATGGAGATCTCACTAAGGAGATTTACATGCAGCAACCTGAAGGGGTTTTTTCTAATCCATATTTAGTGTGCAGGTTAAAGAAATCATTGTATGGGCTCAAGCAAGCCCCCAGGGCTTGGTATACCAAGATTGATGGCTTTTTTCTATCACTGAGTTTTGTTCGATGCAAGTCTGATCCTAATGTCTATTTGAAGCTGATTCATGGTTCTTTAATGATTTTGTCTTGTATGTGGATGACCTACTGATTACAAGAAATTCAAAGAAAGAGATTGCCTCCTTGAAGGATGCAATGAACCATGCATTTTCTATGACAGATTTGGGATTGTTCAGCCAATTCTTGGGTCTCGAAATTGCTCAATCCCAACGTGGAATCAAAGTACATCAGTCCAAGTATGGTTCATATTTTCTCATCAAATTCAACATGAAAGATTGCAAGCCAAGAAAGACTCCCTTCCTTTCAGAAGTTAAGCTTGAAGAAGCAGGTTCTTCTCCTATGGTAAATAATACACTGTATAGGCAGTTGATTGGGTGTTTGATTTATCTTACAAACACTCGACCCAATCTATCTTATGCAGTTGGTGTGGCTTTGAGATGCATGTATCAGCCTCATGAGATCCATTGGAGAGCATCCAAAAGGATCCTAAACTTTGTTCAAGGAACAAGAACTCACGGGATCTTCTACAAAGCAGAATCTGATCTTGATTTGATTAGATTTACTGACAGTGATTGGGCAGGTGACAACACAAATTGAAAGTCTACATCAGGATATGTGTTCATGCTTGGAGAAGGACCAATCAAATGGTCAAGCAAGAAGCAGATTGCCATAGCACTCTCATCTGCAGAAGCATAGTATAGAGGAGTTGTAAATCCAGCAACTCAATGTTTGTGGTTGAAGGGGATACTTGGAGAATGTGGTTTCGAATCAGAGTTTTCAACTATTATCTACTGTGATAATAAGAGTAACATTAGAATCTACAATGATCCAGTTCAGAAATAGCGAATCAATCACATTGAGATCCATATGCACTACATCAAACAGCTTGTGCATGATGGTACCATTGTTTTACTCTTTTGTGCATCTTCAGAACAAGTAGCAGACATCTTCACCAAAGTTTTTGTGAGAAGACCTTCAGTAATCTCAAATCACTGCTGGGGATTGTTGATCACGTTGTAAAGAATGATTGATGACAAGATTTCTATAAAAAAAAAAATCATGTCCATGTTTAAGGGAGGATTTTCCCACTGGGTTTTTGCCTCTTTCCTTGGTTGTATGGACAAGCAGTATGTAAAGGGTGACTAATATTTGTTGCTAGGCCCTATAGTTTTCTGATGTTTACTCATAAAGTCAGGATTAAGGGGGGGTGTTAGAATAATCAACCCATAGTTACCTACATTAGACATTAATTTAATTATTTTTGTCTTATTACCTAGATTCCTAGATTTCATTCTATGCTACTTGCCTTCTACATGTCCTAGAAGTCAACACTTGCAAAAACTGAGTCATGGAGCTCTTGGGAAACATCCTGGAAACCCAATTTAGCATTTTTTCTTTATTCCAGATTCTCTAAAGCGTGTATCTACTTTTTTTGAAAAGCTGCCTTGTTTTATTTTTTATTTAAGGCAAAAGGAAAAGCTAGACTAGGTGTAGTGGACTTGTTTTTTGCCCACATCATCCTCCCTCCTTTTCTCCAAACAAAAGCATGTATGAGTTGTCTTTCCATCCCTCTTTAGCTTTCCCACTTGACTTATCAAATTCGTGAGCATCTACATAGATTTGGAAACTGCTTTATGCACCTATGGGGGATTTGACTAGATTTAGTAAGCCTACTTTTTGACTATTTTGAATGGCATCCTTATGCATTCGAATCTCTCATATAATTATATATTACAACAGCCTATTACTTCACAAGGATGGCTATTGTATACTTACTCAATACAGATTATTGTTATGCTCCAATTTCAATCTCCTTTGGTGTTAATTTTGCATGTTTGATTAGCAATTTTGTGAGTGTAATTGTTCTATCTCTTGGCTTCAATTTCCACAATAGGGATTCCAAGACTCTCCAAGCCTGCAAACAAATTGTGTGGTTCATGTCTGCATAGAAACCAAGTCAGAACTACCTCCAAGCCAAAAATCCTTCAAGTCAGAACTACCTGTGGAGTTAGTACACATTGATCTATGTGGGCCAGCAAGAGTTCAGTCACTTCAAGGTGAGAGATATTTCATGCTTTTTATTGGGTAACCTTTCTTAAAACCAAGTCTGAAGCATTTGAAAAATTCAAGTTGTTTAAATCCAAAGTATAAAATGAATGTGGTCACAAAATTAAGTGCCTTAGATCAGATAACGGTGGGGAATTCACCTTGACTGAATTCAAGAATTTATATGAATAAAATGGAATCAAATGGAAATACTGTACATCCAATACTCCTCAACAAAATAGTATTACCAAAATAAAAAATAGGATAGTTCAAGTGGCTGCAAGAAATATGCTTTTAGAAGAAAAAGTGGTCGAAACGTTTTGGAAAGAAGCAGTAGCTTCAGCAGTATATACTATCAATAGAGCACAATTATGAGTTGGCAATAATAAAACCCCATATGAGTTATGGACAGGTAGATTGGCTGCTATAGGATATTTTAAAAATTTTGGGAGTAAGTGCTACATCAAGATAAGCGATGATCATTTGGGAAAGTTTCATGACAGGACCGATGAAGGTATAATTTTGGGTTACTCAACTGAAAGAAGGGCCTACAAATGTTATAATAAGTGTTTGAGGAGGATTTTTGAAAGAATAGATGTTAAAGTGGATGAGGAATTACCACTAGACTTATAGAAAACTGAAGAAGATGAAGCAAATGATGGTTTATCTGAAGAAGAATAGGATGCAAATGAAGAAATAGAAAATGAAGAGAATGAACATCCTGTAAAAAAATAGGCCCCTGTTATAGGTCAAAATGAGACATCTCTTCCTGTTACCACTTTCCCATATTTTCGTCGCATGTCAACACTTCCATGATGACACTTCATGAAAGTCACTGAAAAAAAAAACCTAAATTGGAGGACCCATATCTTGAGTTTTGTAACTCTATTTGACCTCATCTTTGTACTATTGGAAGGATATTTCAGTAAGCTAAAACTTTCTAGAAGACACCAAAATCTGAAAATGCCTAGAAATACCCTAAAAATGAGATTGTTTTATGTGTACGCAAGTTTCCTTAAGGAAACCCGCATATGTACGCAACTTGCTATATATAATACTTGTGTATGCCTTAAATATGTGACTATCTGCATTGCAACCTGCGTATACCTCCTCACATACGCGACTGTTGTCTCTGCAACCCACGTACACCTCCTGAAAATGTCAAAAAATAATGTATTTTGAAATTTGGGTAGTTTAGGTAGTTATGCAATTGACTCCTTCAGTTGTAACTACTTTGTCTTCGACCCTAACGCTTCATAAAGCATATAAATAGAAGTAGGGAGGTCCATGAGAGGAGACTTGAATCTTTGCATTGTTATGCTAGAGGATTTGGAGCTCTCTTTTCCCACACCTTTTCCCTAGAAGCTATCTCCTTGTATTACAGAGCTTGGAGGCTGAGTTCCTTGGAGAAGAGAAGCAGTAGAACCAGACCAAGGTTTCGTGAGGTGCAGAACTTGAAGAGAAGGTATACTTGTACTTGTTTTCAAGATTAATAAAGATGTGATGTCCTTATTCTTCCCAAATCAGTGTTCAATCTGTGATTGAATCTCTGTTTCTGATCATATAATGATGTTGGTCAGATCATTATTTCATGTTTATTTTATTATCATTTATTTATATGTGGTCATATTGGTTTGAGGAAGGTATAATTCGTTTTGCAGGTCTATTGGATCAAGAGGAGCAAGAGGAGGATTGAAGGGCTGCTTGGATCAACCTTCATTTGGCTAAGGTATGAACCATTCTAATCTTTGAAATTGCTTATATATACTTGCAGATCTATATGCATCCACCTTTCAACCCCAGTACGTTGATGGCCTCTTAAACCCTATCCATAGGAAACTTTCCTTTACAACAGAACTGGTGACTCCACATGGGAGAGCCTTGTCTGTTTAGGGTTTCTCTATCTTTCTTTCGGTATTTTGCATTGGTTTCAGGTCCTTCTTGCAACTTAGGAACAACTTCTTAGTCTGATATAACACCTCCCCTACCTTCCTAAGGCAGTTTGACTTTTTGGGGGATTTTTTCCACCCATACGCGAGTTGCATACTGAACAGTCGCGTGTCTGGTTTGGTACACGTGACTTTCTATACTGTCAACACGCATACGATACATGACTTGTCAGTAATACAACCTGCATGTGCTTGTACACTCGACTTGTTGTACTGTCAACCCGTGTATGACACGCGACCTGTCAGTAGTACAACCCGTGTGTGCCCCTAAAACAGTGTTTTTCCTCTTTTTTGTGGTTTTTTCTATTGTTGTGGGCTGTTTGATAGGTTTTTTGGTGTCCTCTACATGTGCATGAATCCAGGGAGTTAGTGTCATCCCTTTTGGTTGTTCTTTATCTATGTGGTAAGCCTTTTTATAGCATTAGGGTTTTCTCTTTACTCTTTCCCCCCACCCCTTTTGCATGGCATGATTTTTGGCTTATGTTTCTGGTCAGCCTCTGTTAGTTATCTTTGTCTAATTTCAGAAGCTTGTTGGTGTTTGTTTCCTTCTTCTTTTGTTGGTTAATTTCACCATGCCAAAATATTTGACTTGTCTCTTATGCAAGCTTTCCTTCCAAGTAGGGTTTATACTAACTCTAGGGAATTCTAGAGTATGTTTGGTGGTTGTATAGTAGAGCCCCTTTTGCTGTGTTCTTGTTATCTGCATACTTTTGGTTGTAGGTCTTTTTTCTTTTGCATTTATAAAAGAAAAAGAAAAAAAGACATGTTTGCTTTATATGCATGTAGATTAGGTTTTTAGTCTGGATTGCATGGCATATCATTGTTTTTGAAAAAAATAAAAGAATTTGTTTTTTTGTGGCTTCCAAGTTTCTATTTGAAAAAGAAAGAGAATAGTTTTTGCTTTTTGCAGTTCATTTCTCTTTGCTTAGTCATTTTGTTTCAACATTGAGTCAAAACACCACATAAGTTTCACGCCATTTACCCTCTGACTAAAAACAACCCTTAAAATAAACGATATAATTTAAAAATTATTAGTAAGTTTTATTATAGCCTCATACACCAACTAGCTCAAGCTAGACTTGTGGACTAGGGAGTTTTAACTCTCCACAAGTATTATATTTCAAACGTAATTGACCAATCACTAAGTAAATCCTCTTCTATGTTGTTTGTATCTGGGAAGCTCCTCTCAAACGGGATTAAGCACGAGGCCGCGTGGATACTTGGACTGAGAAGATAACCCTCTGATTCCTTGTCAAAGCGTAGACCAAGGTTTTTGCACATCTAGCGATTCTGTCTTAGACAGGGTTTCGGGCTTTGCTACCCTGCCCATGCGTACGAACCAGGCTTGTGAATACTGTCAATATAGTTAAGGTAGCCTTTAGTCTCTTTGACATCTAGGGTTCATACATAGGTACACCGGAAGGCTATTTCAGGTTGACCTTGGACGGGCTTGGAAGGTAACATCGGTAGAAGGTGTGGGAGGGCGGTGGGTGATTCCTCCGCTTATGCCTAAGAACATCTACAGGGACACCAAGTAACTGTCTCTCGTCTTTCTTTTGGAAAGCATATCTTATACCTATTTTTCTGTTTGGCTTTAGGAATTTTTAATGACTGTTGTGTGGTTTGTCTATACTTAGTGTGCCTTTAGGTGTGTGATTTGTAATTTTGGTTTCCTGTCAACCTCAAATTTTGTCTCCTAGTTTGAAACTATGGCTAACACCCCTTTGAGCACCAACCAAGAGATCCCCATGATGGGAACTCCTTGTACTATTCCTGTCACAGGGAATGTTGATGTTTCCTTAATGGCCACCCTGAATCTACCTGGATTCACCCTGGGGATATCGGTGTGGTTGTTTTCCACTCCAACTGTTCTGAATGCTCTTGATGCTTCTCAAGTGAGCTCCTTATATCAAGGGCATCAAAACATTGCTTCCCCTTCACCTGTAGTTGATTCTCCTCCTCTTTCTACTTCACACGGTGAAAGTATTGATACTAGTAATCGACAGTCTAAAAGGAGTAAAAGAAGGAGGAATAGGAAGAAGGCACATAAGAAAGGGGGCACCCATTCAACCTCTGCAAGTCAAGTTGAACCTCACCACCCAGCCTCTATAGTTCATGCTGGGGGCACCTATCCAACCTCTGCATGTCATGTTGGATCTAAGCACTCAACCTTTGCAAGTCAAGTTGATCTTCACCATCCAGCCTCTATTCATCATGCTGGTGGGATCCTTCCAACCTTTTCAGGTCATGTTGGATCCATTCACTCAGCCTCTGTAGTTCATGATGAGGGAACTTGTTCAACCTCTGATGTTCAAGTTGAACCTCCCCATCCAACCTCTGCAAGTCATGTTGGATCCATCCACCCATCCTCTGAAGTTCATGCTCGGGGCACACACTCAATTGCTGCAAAGCATGTTGATCCTAACCATTCAACCTCTGTTGTTCATGCTGGTGGTGCTCATCCAAATTCTGCAAGTCATGTTGGACCTAGTCTCTCAGCCTTTGCAAGTCATGTTGGGGGCAGTCTTTCAGCCTCTGTGGTTCATTCTAGAGACAATCTGTCAGCCACTGTGAGTCATGTTGACATTGTTGAAAAGACTACCCGTTCAAAATACAAGCCCAAGTTTCCTTGTAAGCTTTGTGAGGGAGACCACCTTACTTATAAATGCCCTTGAAAATTCCCATGGTCATCCCATCCTTGAAAATTCTAAAGTCTCTCAACAACCAACCTCTCTTAGTCAGGTTGGACCCAGTCACATAGCCTCTGGTGGTCATGCTGGGGGAAAAATCTCTGCCTCTGTAGTTCATGCTGAGAGAAACCAGTTAGCCATCGATAGTCATGTTGACATTGTTGAGAAAACCGGTCGTTTGAAGTGCAAACTTAAGTTCCCTTGTAAGCTATGCAAGGATGATCATCTTACTCACCAGTGCCCTACTATCGCAAAGGTACGAAGAGTGTGGTCCAAGACTTAAGAATTTCCTTCTCCTGAGCAACCTATAGTTTTTCAACAACCTACTCAACCTTTGGTTGACTAAGCGGTCGAACCAATCTCATCTTTGGTTGATCCCACTCTTCTTTCGGAGAGTGATCCTGTTGTGATTGAACCAATGTCATCTTTGTTCAATCCCACTCTCCCTTCGGAGAGTGACTTTCATGAAGCGGTTGAATCGATTTCAGTATCGATCAATTCCACTCTTCCTTTGGAGAGTGAAGTGTCTGTTAGTTACATTTTCTTCACTGCCAGTTCAGAACTTACTGAACAAGGAGGCCCTAAACTCACTTCGGATGAACCCCCACCAAGCTCTTGGATTGCTTCCTTTGATTACAATAGCCTATTTGAGCCGCGCCTTCCTTCAGACGCACCTTTCCAAATAAAGGTCAAAGTTGAACAATACATGATTGCTCATTGTATTGTTGATGAAGGAGCCACAGTTACTATTTTGTCTGCTCGTTCTTGGAGAGGAATGGGATCTCCCAGCCTTGTGTCGACTGCTAGTTTGTTACTAGCTTTTGATAGAAGAAATTGTATAGCCTTGGGAATTCTTGCTCAAACACTTGTTACTTTGGGTGGGAAGACCGTCTTAGTTGACTTCATGGTGATAGAAGACCCCTTGGACTTCAATATGCTCCTTGGACAGGATTATGTCTATGCCATGCAAGCTGTAGTGTCAACATTCTTTCGTGTGATGTACTTTAATCATGGAGAATAAATTGTCACTATCGATCAGTTGGATTGTCTTGATCCTTCTCCTGACCCAACTAGAGACCAGGTATTTCCTTTGTTAATTCCCGGTGTTTCTATAGACACTCCCCCGCCATAGGTGAACTATGTGGCCTCATGTCCTTTGCGTTCAATTTCTACTGAGAGCAGCCTCTATTTTCATTCTTACCTTCTTCAGGCTCGGTCCCAACAGTTGACCAGGTGAGTCATCCTATACAGACTATGGAGCTTGTTCTCCACTCTGTCAATCCATTTGAAAGTTTAGACATGTATCCTATCTTGGATGATCTCCTTCCTTCGGATGAAGTCTTCCTAGAGTCTTTGATACAGTCTGACCTTCTTTTGGATGTTGGTTCAGTTGTGACTAAGTCTAACCCTGATTTGCTTAGTAATCCTGATTTTCCCATGGATCGGTCTTCTTATGTTGGACTTGTTGAGTTTTTGGACTCTCCCTTCGAACAGAAAGTCAGTGATCCTGCTGAGTTTGATTTTTCTTATGAATTTTTCAACTCCTGTGATACTGAGTTTGTTCCTGTATACTCTATCTCCCTTATTGATTTTTGCTCTTATTCTGAGTTTGATCTTACTAATTATAAACCCTCAAGCCTTGGTGCTGTAAAATCTTCTTCAGTCGATTCTGCCTTTACTTTACCTTTTGTAGAAGATAGCAAAGTCACATGTGTTTCTGCCAAAGTGACCTGCATTAGAACTTTTCTTCTGAATATGATCTTGATGTTGTTTTTTCTTGGATACAGGATTCTTAGTTGGAGTCACAACTATTTACTGGCCTCGTCTTATTGTTCAAGTCATAAATGCATTTGCATGTGCCCTGCTCGCGCTTATGAGCCTGATGTTGGCTTCCACGCTTTTAGCTCGTTGTATAAGCTCTCATCTTTACTCTCATCATCGCTCAAACTTGTATCATTTTTCCTTTGCAACTTGAAACCTTTTACCTTGAGGAGACGTTCCCCGAGTGTCTTTAACTTACTCGTGTTCCTTGCATTATGCATAGGTTTGTTCCTCGCACTAGGAACTAGTTTCGCTTGCCCCTGACACTTGTCTCCTCGCATTTAGAGAATTATTTCTGCTCTCCTTCGAGCTCGTTAAAAACAGTAAGGAGGCCGTGAGTTGACTTTTTCAGACTCGTTCAAACTTCACGGGAAAGATATTGAGTTTCTTTAGGCCCAGGTCTGACTCCTCAAAATAGACTTGAATGCCGAGTAAACTTGTTCATTTAGGCTCGTTAAGAATATGTGAATGGGCATCCACATTGGTGGTAGGTTATCGCTTTCTTGGACCATGTGGAATAATACGAGAAATGAACACTCACTTTTCTTCAAAATTGAGAAGAGTATTCTCAGGCATAAGTTTATCACTTTTTCGAACCTGAGGTACTAAACTTACGGAAAATGAACCCCCGGTCTGAGCTTAGTTTTCTCTTTTTCGTGCTCTGGACCTAAACATGAAAAAGATTATGAGTGTACTTTATGTCTTTGTCATGCTCGTTAAACCTTAAATAACAAAGAATCGAGTTTATTGTTGTAAGCCCTATTTCTCATAATCAAATGGATCTTTTCGAGTGATCTTGCCTTCCTTCACACTCATAAAACTCAGGCTATATGTTGCTTTAGAAGGAGAATTGGGTAGGTGGTAATTTAACCTTTTTCGGACCTCCCTGACTATGTACGAAAAAGGTGTACCTCACTTCTTCGGAAGCTAAGAGAGTTCTTTTGTGGTTTGTTTTATACTTTTCCGGCCTTAGGAGACTGAATTGGACGAAAAAGAACCCCCCCTGGAGTCTTCTTCGGAGTTTTCAGACTCTCTAAACATGAAAACACCAACAAGCATGTACTACTTCGGGCTCGTAAAATCCACGAATCAGTGCTTTATCAAGCATTCTTCTGTCTCTTCTTCGAGCTTTCCAAAAATGAAGAAGGTCCCGAGTTTGCTTTCTTGGACTCGTTAAACATTTACAAGAAAGAGGGGAAGAGAAGTTCATTCACATGTTTTTTACATCATGGCAGCAAGTTTTGTTTCCTTAAACAAAGCACCAGTTTTGAGTCTATCAACAGTTGGGTCCTAGTTTTTTTTTTATCTTATCCCAATTCAGAGTTTCTTACTCCTCTAGTTGGTCTCTTTTCCAATTATATGGGGAATCTGTCAATGTCTCATACATTACAGATTTGTGTCATTGTTATTTTTGTGTCAAAAGATGCTTAAGTCACTTTTGTGTCATGCTCACTTTTCAAGGATTAAAACTTTGTTGGCCATTCTGTAGTTTCCTTGACCTTTTGTGTCGGCCATTCCCTGGTATTAGTTCATTACATCATGTCTTCAGCGGTCCTTGTCGTGAAATTCAGTACCAATTCCATATCCAATTAGTCTTTGACTTACCTTGTGTTGGATGATGAAGGATGCCTTAATGCCTTCCTTCCAACGGATCTCTTCCTATCGACAGCAACACATCTTGCTCTGGGGATGAGATTTAGAGTTTTATGACAGTACCTTGGGGATTGCAGTCATCAGTGGCAATTTCTCTCTCTATTGGGTAGTGGGAATACCTTAATGTCTCCTACTCAATGGATTCTTCAAGTGTTCGACTCCAAGTCCTTGTATTCACACTTGTTAGAATGTACTAGGTACCTTGGGGACCATTTTCATTAATGGTGGTTTCCCTCGCGTTTGTTAACTGTTCTCATTATTGACTGGTAATCAAACGGTTTCCTCCATGTTCGACTTCAACTCCTTTATCCGCATGGTTAGGATTCGTACCTTTTGGGTGGTTTGGATTGAAGACCTTGGGCCGACAGTAACATCATCATCTTTTGCTATTGCCCAAGTTGCGCGAGACCTTGTCACACTTCATATGACATTTTGCTAAGACATAGATCCACCTTGTATTTTTGTGGCTATGATCGATTGTTGAGCATGGATCCACCTTGTTCATTTGTGGCCATGACTCTTTTAGATTTGATATGGTGTCTTTTTTCATATTGAGCGACCATGATAGTTTCATCAGTTATACATATGTTGGATCCGCCTGTATCTTTATGGCGATGTTTTGTATATGGACTTGTATGTCCCAGACATCAGTTTTGTCTGACATTTATCTCTCTTTCAGATACCTTTGGTCAAGCCTTTTGATCTTGGATTCTCTGCTCTCTCCATACTCAGTTATTTCCTTTACAATGTATTTCAGCTATCGTCTTCCCCTCTAACCTCATATATTAGGGGGCATCTGTTATAGCTCAAAATGACACATCTTTGCTTGTGACCACTTTCCCATGTTTCTGTCGCATATCGACACTTCATGAAAGTCACTAAAAAAACACCTAACTTGGAGCACCCATATCTTGAGTTTTGTAACTCCACTTGACCTCATCTCTACACCGTTGGAAAGATATTTCAGTTAGATAAAACTTTCTAGAAGACACCAAAGTCTGGAAATGCCTAGAAATACCCTAAAAGTAAGATTTTTTAATATATACGTGAGTTTCCTTAAGGAAACCCATGTATGTACGCGACTTGCTATATATAATACTCACGTACACCTTAAATACGCGTCTATATGCATTGAAACCCATGTATACCTCCTCGCGTACACAACTGTTGTCTCTACAACCTGCGTACGCCTCCTGAAAATGTCAAAAAAATGTGTATTTTGAAATTCGGGTAGTTTGGGTAGTTATGCAACTTACTCCTTCAGTTGTAACTGCTTTGTCTTCGACCCTAACTCTTCATAAAGCATATAAATAGAGGTAGGGAGGTCCATGAGAAGAGCCTTGAATCTTTTCATTGTTATGCTGGAGGATTTGGAGCTCTCTTTCCCCTAGAAGCTATCTCCTTATGTTGCAGAGCTTGGAGGCTGAGGTCCTTGGAGAAGAGAAGCAGCAGAACCAGATCAAGGTTTTGTGAGGTACAAAACTTGGAGAGAAGGTATACTTGTACTTAAACCTTTACAAGAAAGAGGGTAAGGGAAGTTCATTCACATGTTTTTTACATCATGGCAGCAAGTCTTGTTTCCTTAAACAAAGCACCAGTTTTGAGTCTATCAACAGTTGGGTCCTAGTTTTTTTTTATCTTATCCCGATTCAGAGTTTCTTACTCCTCCAGTTGGTCTCTTTTCCAATTATATGGGGAATCTATCAATGTCTCTTACATTACAGATTTGTGTCGTTGTTATTTTTGTGTCAAAAGCTGCTTAAGTCACTTTTGTGTCATGCTCATTGTTCAAGGATTAAAACTTTGTCAGCCATTCTGTAGTTGCCATGACCTTTTGTGTTGGCCATTCTCTGGTATCAGTTCATTACATCATGTCTTCAGTGGTCCTTGTCGTGAAATTCAGTACCAATTCCAGATCCAATTAGTCTTTGACTTACCTCGTGTTGGATGATGAAGGATGCCTTAATGCCTTCCTTCCAATGGATCTCTTCCTATCGACAGCAACACATCTTGCTTTAGGGATGAGATTTAGAGTTTTATGACAGTACCTTGGGGATTGCAGTCATCAGTGGCAATTTCTCTCTCTATTGGGTAGTGGGAATACCTTAATGTCTCCTACTCAATGGATTCTTCAAGTGTTCGACTCCAATTCCTTGTATTCACACTTGTTAGAATGTACTAGGTACCCTGAGGACCATTTTCATTAATGGTGGTTTCCCTCGCGTTTGTTAACGGTTCTCATTATTGACCGATAATCAAACGGTTTCCTCCATGTTCGACTTCAACTCCTTTATTCGCATGGTTAGGATTCGTACCTTTTGGGCGGTTTGGATTGAAGACCTTGGGCCGACAATAACATCATCATCTTTTGCTATTGCCCAAGTTGTGCAAGACCTTGTCACACTTCATATGACATTTTGCTAAGACATAGATCCACCTTGTATTTTTGTGGCTATGATCGATTGTTGAGCATGGATCCACCTTGTTCATTTGTGGCCATGACTCTTTTAGATTTGATATGGTGTCTTTTTTCATATTGAGCGACCATGATAGTTTCATTAGTTATACATATGTTGGATCCGCCTGTATCTTTATGGCGATGTTTTGTATATGGACTTGTATGTCCCAGACATCAGTTTTGTCTAACATTTATCTCTCTTTCAGGTACCTTTGTTCGAGCCTTTTGATCTTGGATTCTCTGCTCTCTCCATACTCAGCTATTTCCTTTATAATGTATTTCAGCTATCATCTTCCCCTCTAACCTCATATATTAGGGGGCATCTGTTATAGCTCAAAATGACACATCTTTGCCTATGACCAATTTCCCATGTTTATGTCACATATCGACACTTCATGAAAGTCACTAAAAAAACACCTAGCTTGGAGGACCCATATCTTGAGTTTTGTAACTCCACTTGACCTCATCTTTACACCGTTGGAAATATATTTCAGTTAGCTAAAACTTTCCAGAGAAACACCAAAGTCTGGAAATGCCTAGAAATACCCTAAAAGTGAGATTTTTTTAATGTATACATGAGTTTCCTTAAGGAAACCCGCGTATGTACGCAACTTGCTATATATAATACTCACGTACACCTTAAATATGTGACTATCTGCATTGAAACCCATGTATACCTCCTCGCATACGCAACTGTTGTCTCTGCAACCTGCGTACGCCTCTTGAAAATGTCAAAAAAATGTGTATTTTGAAATTCGGGTAGTTTAAGTAGTTATGCAACTGACTCCTTCAGTTGTAACTACTTTGTCTTCGACCCTAACTCTTCATAAAGCATATAAATAGAGGTAGGGAGGTCCATGAGAGGATCCTTGAATCTTTGCATTGTTATGCTGGAGGATTTGGAGCTCTCTTTTCCCTAGAAGTTATCTCCTTGTGTTGCAGAGCTTGGAGGCTAAGGTCCTTGGAGAAGAGAAGCAGCAGAACCAGATCAAGGTTTCGTGAGGTGCAAAACTTGAAGAGAACGTATACTTGTACTTAAACCTTTACAAGAAAGAGGGGAAGGGAATTTCATTCACATGTTTTTTACATCATGGCAGCAAGTCTTGTTTCCTTAAACAAAGCACCAATTTTGAGTCTATCAACAGTTGGGTCCTAGTTTTTTTTTATCTTATCCCCATTCAAAGTTTCTTACTCCTCCAGTTGGTCTCTTTTCCAATTATACGGGGAATCTGTCAATGTCTCCTACATTACATATTTGTGTCGTTGTTTTTTTTGTGTCAAAAGCTGCTTAAGTCACTTTTGTGTCATGCTCACTATTCAAGGATTAAAACTTTGTCGGCCATTCTGTAGTTGCCTTGACCTTTTGTGTCGGCCATTCCCTGGTATCAGTTCATTACATCATGTCTTCAGCGGTCCTTGTGAAATTCAGTACCAATTCCAGATCCAATTAGTCTTTGACTTACCTTGTGTTGGATGATGAAGGATGCCTTAATGCCTTCCTTCCAACGGATCGCTTCCTATCGACAGTAACACATCTTGCTCTAGGGATGAGATTTAGAGTTTTATGACACTACCTTGGGGATTGCAGTCATCAGTGGCAATTTCTCTCTCTATTAGGTAGTGGGAATACCTTAATGTCTCCTACTCAATGGATTCTTCAAGTGTTCGACTCCAAGTCCTTGTATTCACACTTGTTAGAATGTACTAGGTACCCTGGGGACCATTTTCATTAATGGTGGTTTCCCTCGCGTTTGTTAACGGTTCTCTTTATTAACCAGTAATCAAATGGTTTCCTCCATGTTCGACTTCAACTCCTTTATTCGCATGGTTAGGATTCATACCTTTTGGGCGGTTTGGATTGAAGACCTTGGGCCGATAATAACATCATCATCTTTTGCTATTGCCCAAGTTGCGCAAGACCTTGTCACACTTCATATGACATTTTGCTAAGACATAGATCCACCTTGTATTTTTGTGGCTATGATCAATTGTTGAGCATGGATCCACCTTGTTCATTTGTGACCATGAATCTTTTAGATTTGATATGGCGCCTTTTTTCATATTGAGCGACCATGATAGTTTCATCAGTTATACATATGTTGGATCCGCCTATATCTTTATGGCGATGTTTTGTATATGGACTTGTATGTCCCAGACATCAGTTTTGTATGACATTTATCTCTCTTTCAGGTACCTTTGTTCGAGCCTTTTGATCTTGGATTCTCTGCTCTCTCCATACTCAGCTATTTCATTTATAATGTATTTCAGCTATCGTCTTCCCCTCTAACCTCATATATTAGGGGGCATCTGTTATAGCTCAAAATGACACATCTTTGCCTGTGACCACTTTCCCATGTTTATGTCGCATATCGACACTTCATGAAAGTCACTAAAAAAACACCTAACTTGGAGGACCCATATCTTGAGTTTTTTAACTCCACTTGACCTCATCTCTACACTGTTGGAAATATATTTCAGTTAGCTAAAACTTTCCAGAAGACACCAAAGTCTGGAAATGCCTAGAAATACCCTAAAAGTGAGATTTTTTAATGTATACGCGAGTTTCCTTAAGGAAACCCGTATATGCACGCGACTTGCTATATATAATACTCACGTACACCTTAAATACGTGACTATCTGCATTGAAACCCATGTATACCTCCTCGCGTACGCAACTGTTGTCTTTGCAACCTGCGTACGCCTCCTGAAAATGTCAAAAAAGTGTGTATTTTGAAATTCGGGTAGTTTGGGTAGTTATGCAACTAAATCCTTCAGTTGTAACTACTTTGTCTTCGACCCTAACTCTTCATAAAGCATATAAATAGAGGTAGAGAGGTCCATGAGAGGATCCTTGAATCTTTGCATTGTTATGTTGGAGGATTTGGAGCTCTCTTTTCCCTAGAAGCTATCTCCTTGTGTTGCAGAGCTTGGAGTCTGAGTTCCTCGGAGAAGAGAAGCAGCAGAACCAGATCAAGGTTTCATGAGGTGAAAAACTTGAAGAGAAGGTATACTTGTACTTGTTTTCAATATTAATAAAGATGCGATGTCCTTCTTCTTCCCAAATCATTGTTCAATCTGTGATTGAATCTCTGTTTATGATCATATAATGATGTTAGTCGGATAATTATTTCATGTTTATTTGATTATAATTTCTTTATATGTGGTCATATTGGTTTGAGGAAGGTATAATTCGTTTTACAGGTCTCGAGGAGCAAGAGGAGGATTGAAGGGCTGCTTGGATCAACCTTCGTTTGGCTAAGGTATGAACCATTCTAATCTCTCAACTTGCTTATATATACTTGCATATCTATATGCATCCGCCTTTCAACCCCAGTATGTTGATGGCCTCTTAAACCCTAGCCATAGGAAACTTTCCTTTACAACAGCCCCATCTTCAGATGGTAAAATCTCTCGGGCATACAAGCTCTACATAAGGGCTGTAAGAAGAGATCATCCAGGATATTTAATCATTGGAAACCTAGATGAAGGAATGAAATCAAGACAAACAACAAGAAAATATGTGGCTCTATTGTCATTAATAGAACCAAAAAAATTTAAGGAAGCTTATGAAGATGAAAATTGGAACAAGGCAATGCAAGATGAAATGGAGCAAATTAAAAAGAGTGAAACATGGGAGTTGCTCTCATGCCCAAAGGATAAGAATGTGATAGGAACCAAATGGGTATATAAGAACGCTCTATTGTCATTAATAGAACCAAAAAAATTTAAGGAAGCTTATGAAGATGAAAATTGGAACAAGGCAATGCAAGATGAAATGGAGCAAATTAAAAAGAGTGAAACATGGGAGTTGCTCTCATGCCCAAAGGATAAGAATGTGATAGGAACCAAATGGGTATATAAGAACAAACCGAATGAAGATGGAAATGTTATTAGAAACAAAGCTAGACTTGTATGCAAAGGTTATGCGCAAGTTGAAGGGCTTGATTTTGAAGAAACGTTTGCACCTGTTGCTAGAATGGAGGCAATTATAATGTTTCTTGCTTACTCATGCTTCAAAAATTTCAAAGTCTATCAAATGGACGTAAAATCAGCATTCTTGAATGGAGAACTAAATGAAGAAGTCTACATAGAACGGCCAAAAGGTTTCAAACAGTCAAGAAAAGAGAATGATGTATGGAAGCTAAAGCAGGCCCTATATGGACTCAAACAAGCCCCAAGGGCATGGTATGATCGGTTAGACAAATATATATGCCAACAAGGTTTCAAAAGGTGTAATAAAAACAACAATATTTATTTCAAAACCGAGGAGAATGGACTTCTAATCATTGTTGTATATGTTGATGATATTATTTTTTGGTGTAATAATGACGAATTAAGCCATGAGTTCGCTGATGCAATGGCAAGTGAATTTGAGATGTCCATGATTGGAGAACTCTCCTTCTTCCTTGGACTACAAATTTCTCAAACCTCAGAGGGCATCTTCATATCCCAATCCAAGTATATAAGAGAAATGCTTAGTATATTTGGAATGGCAGATTGTGCTCTTGTAGGTACACCCATGCAGACAAGTTGCAAACTTAGCAGAGATGATCAATCCCCATAGGTTGATACCACACTCTTCATATCAATGATTGGTAGTTTGTTGTATCTAACAACCTCTAGGCCATACGTTATGCAAGCAGCTAGCATGGTGGCTAGATTTCAAGCATGTCCAAAATAATATCATGTGATAGCAGTCAAACGAATTTTCAGATACCTCAAAGGTACTTCAGAGTTTGGGCTTTGGTATCCCAAAAATCAAAAGCTTGAACTTTTGGCCTACACTGATGCAGACTAAGCTGGAAGTCTGGATGATAGAAAAAGCACTAGTGGTAATGCATTCTTTCTAGGAAATTGTTTTGTAGCTTGGTCAAGTAGAAAACAATCATCCATATCATTATTGATAGCTAAAGTTGAGTATATAGCAGTTGATGAGTGTTGCACTCAAATTTTGTGGATGAAATAGTTATTGGAAGAAATTCAAGTTGACAACAGTCAGCCTACACCAATCTACTGTGACAATACTAGTGCAATCAACATCTCTAAAAATCCAATCATGCACTCAAAAATCAAGCACATATCTATCAAGTATCATTTTCTTAAAGAACAAGTTAGTGAACAAAAGGTGAAATTGGAATATGTGAATACCAAGGATCGGATTGTTGATATTTCCACAAAAGCATTGCCTAAAGACACATTTGTATACCTTCAGCGGAAATTGGGAGTTATTCCCCTTCTAAATCAAATTGCTACTTGTATATATGTGTTTTGGGAGCCGCTTAAAGATTGGCACCCATAGGAGTGACAGGTACAGTAGTAAGTTAGACATGGATCCTTGAAGAGACTATGGTAACAGACAAAGGGGGAGAAAGTCTGAAGTGTCAATCTAGTTAATCTGGTCGGCTTGTAACCTATTGTTGAAAAGAGATCTGGTGTATAAATAAGAGAATTATAAGTCGTTTAAAGGTATGCATTTTGACGTAGAAATCAGGAGTGTGGACTGAGGACGCGGGTAGTAGCAAACAAATGTGTTTTTGCAGACAAGTTTAAGTGAAATTCAGTCACAACCTGAGAGTGACTATTTTTTTTTGGGTATTAAGTGAAGCATCCAAGTAAGGAAGAATTTTTGCAGACAAGTTTTTTTGAAGTGTTCTTAAGTTTGGAACGCAGGTAGAATCAAGGAAGTAAGACACTTGCGCAAGTTGAAGTCCTAAACTACAATTACAGTCAAAACCTAAACTTTTGATACTAAGGTTGAATACTCATATTTTTCAGTTGTAGTTGATACATACAGTCTGTGTTGTTGCACGGACCTTGAATGTAAATTTGATTATACATATATTTAAATCTGATTAGATCAAATAATTCCTGTATTGTTTTGATATGTACTTGTTGATATCTATTTAAGGATTAAGTAGTTGTTTTTCTATTTTAAAGAGATAAAGTCACAATGTAAATGAACAGAATTGAATGTAAATGAACGTAACTAAATATAACTTAACAGAGTTGAATGTAACTGAACATAACTAAATGGAACTGAATAGAACTAGTGCTTCTCCATCAGTGTCATCTTGAACAACCACTTGCATAAATTAGGGAGTTGATTCCGTAATTAACTGAACTTGTTTACCATAACTAATACTCAATTGATGTCTTATCAATTCGAGTTTACTTGGTGGAAACCTGGGCAATTCAAATTCTCTCTCCATCTCTGTGCTTTTATTAATTATCTCTGCATGGTCCATATATATTTTCATAAATTTAATATCATATCATACTCTTAAGAATTTTTTCAAACCTGTACTACCAAGGGTCATATAGTCACATGCTAAAGTAAATCACTATAGGGGTAGCTAATCCCTAAAAGATACTTGTAGCACCTGTTGACCATGACTAGCCATATATCACATAGTATATCCACTTTACATAGTAAAGTACACCACCTCATAACATGAGGATATTTGTAGAACTTGATATTACTCACAAGTCTACTGACTTGATATTACTCACAAGTCTCATCTTGATATTACTCACAAGCTTTACCACCTCAATCATATGAGGATATTTGTAGGACTTGATATTACTCACAAGTTTGTTGTCTTGATATTACTCACAATACTCAAACCGTAAAATAAGGTCATGATCTTAAGCATAAGATCCTAGTACAAGCATCTCTCCCGAATATGCCAACAATGTCATGTGAACTTAATACAATATAAGTTCTGGACTTGATACAACACAAGTCTCAGACCTTAATACAACATAAGGTCAAGGAGAAGATATGAATCTAATTACAACCGAGATTCTGGACTTGATTACAACACAAGTCTCATCAGAATGACTCCTGCAGTTGTACTCTTGACAATTTTGTAAACGTTAAGCATGTTTTCTTTCACTTCAATAAAATGGCATGCCACTATTTAGGTTCATCAAAAATAACAAATACCATTAAAATGTATTTGTTAGTGAGCTTTCATTTTAATTTGGAATTCAACTTCAACTTTGTTCTTTTTTTCCAAAGAAATTAAAGGATGAATAAGCTTTGTGAGGTCTTGTATTATGTTGAGTCTTATGATTTTATCCTTACATTAGAAACATTCCTTGGCATAAAGCTATTCACATTGTATATTTTATGAATACACTAACACTTATTCGTCATAATATCATGGCAAGGCATGTTACCTAATTTTGATAATTTACACTTGCTTAGTTTAACATATAGTTGTTTCTCTTTCGATGCTAAGAATATAAATTGTAAATGCCTTTTGGGTTCTTTATTGAGTTAGTTCGTAGTAAGAAGAATATTGTCCAAAGTTATTATAACAAATTTGCAAATCAAGTTACTAAGCATTTTATTTGTAAGGATTGATACGATATACAAGGCATTGGTTCAACAAATGGGATCCACCGCAAAAATTGTTGAACACATTTTGTAATTGTCCTTATGTTGTTGTTTTTTTAAATAGATAATGGGATTACTAGAAAAATAAATATAATGGCATTATGGAGCTTTATGAGGGGCTCTTATACATGAAAATTATATTAATGTTTCAAACATATACATCATCAACACCCCAAAAACAAACGTAAACCACACTTTGGGATATCTTTCAAGCTTCCATTTTTGTATTCATCAATTGACATTGTAAGATATTATTAATAAAAGATTCGAAAATTTTAGTATGCAAAAAAGTGCACCAAAATTATGATTTCTTGAAACTATAGAGAACATAAAAACACAAAACAATGTTATTCACTTCAATGGAAATGATAAACCATTAGCTACATAAACTTGTTGCATTGCATTATCTAGGCATGAGTCATGCTAAACACCTCACCTCCAACAACATCCATATGAGAGCATCAAGAGGGAAGAAGCCTGCTAGCAAGCCAAATGACAATACTAAGGCTAGTTGCATAAGATAGAGTTTTAACGTCACCCAAACACTAAGCCAAAGTGAATTAAGATTAAATTAATAAGCAAGGCACACACATGCACACTGTCTTTCACCAACCACCCAACTTCCTTGGGAATGAGTGTGTGTATGTGTGAAAGTAGATGAAGGTTGCTCACCATTTGCTAAATAAGCCTAGTTTTCATGAAAGAACATAATAAGAACATGAAGGATATCGATGATAATTTGTATCAAAACTAATGGTATCCAAAACAAGTCAATGATCCCTTAAGTAGGACAATAGATTGCAAAAGTTGCAAATGCTGAAAATAATGATTGCATATGAGAGATGGAGGGAACGGACTTAAAAACAAGAGGCGTTGTATTAAGTGATGTTGTTGATGTAAGAGCATAGTGGGAGATATCTTCAATGAAAGATGAAGAATCCATCTATGGAGTTAAAATCAAAGATGAAGAAGACTCTAAGAGAGATGAGCCCTTAACCCCATATCATCCATCTAAACCATCGACTCCTTTGAGAGATGAGTCTCTAAGCCCAAATATTCCACCCCAACTATTATAAGCAAACATAGAGAACACCAAATTTGTTTTACTAACAAGATAAAACACATAGAGTAAAGTAAAAAAGTGGGACAAACCAAATGCAACCAAATAAAATGTGCATGTCAACAAGTAGAAAGAAGAGAAAAGAAAAAAGATAACAAAAACTGGCCCCAATAATAATAATAATAAGAATAAAAAATGGCTCCAATAATAATAATAATAATAATAACAACAACAAAAATAAACAAATCTTTTTTTTTTTTCAGAAAGAAAAAATCCTATCCTTGATATTCATTATATAGAATCGAAGGAATCTGATGTGCCATCCCTTACCAAGGGTTACAATCATGCAAGGTCGTGGAGAGAGTTCCATTCTGTTGTACACCAATAACAAGTCTCAACTCAACAGAGCTGCCAAGGGGGAGATCATAGTACTATCCCATCAAATACATAATCCCAATCAGAGACGAAAGGAGAAATCTGTCCCTCTAAACCGTCTCAACCGTGAACATAAGAGCGCAGAGCTGCTATCTAAAGGTGCCCGCTCCAAATCTATCAAAGAGGTGTAAAATAAAAATAGGAGAACAAGCTCCTGCACCGAGCTCAAAAGAGCTTGAAAGTGTCATGAGAGGCCAAAAGGCCTTCAAAAATTTCAAAATAACTACCAATTCCAGGAGCCAAAGAAAGGGCAAACTTAGATAGGTTGTCTGCGAGCTAATTATGTTCACGGTAGGTATGGCTGAAAGACAGGTGATGAAAGCAGGTGCAGAGTTTTCTTGTATCCCTACACCAGTGACTGATATCGGGTGGAGAAAGGGCAGCAATACCCTTTGCCCAATTAATAATGATAGTAGAGTCACCAAAAATGTTAAGTGTGGGAATCCCCATCACCTAGGCAATATGCAGAAGAGCCCAAAGCCCTATCAATTCAGCTTTAGTATTGGTGCAAGTTCCAATCCCCAAAGCAAACTCGAAGGAATGAAACTCATTCAGGAATAAGCAGAAACTAACTCCTCCAATGTTGCTTGCAGATGCCCCATCAAAAAAATCACAGGGGTAGACAAAAACAGGACTTGAGCCAAGGGCTCTAGGCATTTTTGCCTTTATACTGAGAGGTGGATACATCTGTGAGGAGTATGCAATCTAATGAATTAAGCTCAAGACAAACAACTTTTTTCCTTCAAATATAAAAATATTCCTTGCTTTCTAGATAGCCCACATTGCAAAAAAAGGAAGGTAGCAGCAGACCGAGTGTTTAGAAAACCTGACAATGCAATTCCCCCAAAAAGTACAGAGATTATCGCACTGGAAGAGGAGCAAGAAGTGGTGTTGTTCACTCAGGTGAATAAATACATTCTTCCAGACAGAGCAAGAAGAAAATATATGCTGAACACTATCTTCATCTGCACTGCAGAGTGCACATATGCCAGGCCCTATCCATCCTCTCTTCTGGAGATTGTCCCACGTTAGTATTTTATTCTCCATAGCCAGCCAAATAAAACAGCTCAATTTTTTGGGCAAAATGCCAGACCAAATGAGGGCAAGTAATCTGTTACCGGCCGGGGGAGATGAAGATTGTACAATACTGTCATAAACTAGTTTAGCAGATACAGAACCATATGATTTATTATGATCCCATACAAGAAAATTGGATTGAAAATTGAGCCTGATCCTTCCAAGTTCCTTCCAAGTTCCAGACCCCTCGTGTAATTGTCCCATGCAATAAACAAATCTATTTATAACACCTTACAACATAAAATAAATGATAACATTGTACAACATAGAATAAACAATCACGCTCGCACAATTTAAACTCTCGAATATATACCCATGCCACCTTCTTTAAAACCACAAATACTTTAATGGGAATAAAGTAGAAGGGAGTGGAAGAATATAACATTATTTATCGTAGGTGTTTGAAGCACCCAAGGGAGTGGAAAAATATAACATTCGTTGTAGTAGGTGTTTGAAGCACCCATTCCATTGACACCATAATTGGTAAAAGGCCAAAGAACAACACCAAACTATAACGTAAGGGTGACATGGTGACACAATACATTGAAAACCAAGAGCCAATTAGAGAAGAGGTTAAAACCACACAACAAAATATTGAGCACCAATAAAGCCTTTCAAGTTATGTCACCATTCCTTGCCATAATTAAGGAAAGGTGCATAAGAAGACGACTCCTCATTTACTTGATGTGAATCATTGAGTGACGAGGATAAACATACCATAATTAACATCCCTTTCCTTCCTTCTTGTTGATTTGTCTTGGATATTATTCACCAATGATGTCAACATTGGAAAATTCCATCAACACTTCCATTTAGTTGAAAAGGACATAGAAATTTAGTCATATCAATGTATAAACTCTTTAATGATTAATAAATTAATTAATTCATATTAATTAATTAATGTTAATTAATTGAGATAAATTTTGATGTAAGATAACATATTTTTATTAATTTAATTTAATTTTTAGTGTAATAAATTTATAGGAGAATAAGATTATGACATGGGATAATTTAGTTAAGAGAGAAGGACCAGGACCAAGTATGTATGTTCTATGCAATATTGCAAAAGAATATGTTGAATGTTTAATGATTAATTGTTCATTTATACATTTGGTTTGGGGAAATTAAGAAGGTTTTCAATATTGCTAAAAAATGGAATTGTTCTTCTTTGAACCAGTGCTTTCAATACTAACTAAAGGCAGCTTATTCATGGCAAGAGATACCGTGCTTTGTTTGTTGGGAAGTGTGGAAGCATAGGAATTTTATTTTATTTGAAGGAATTCAAAAGTCTACCTCTAGGGCTAGTATAAAAATACATAGTGGTTATGGGGATTTCCATAAAGAAAAAACTAGTGAGGAAAGAAGAATTCATATACCTCCTTTACTTGATGATAATAAGCCGATTGGGTTTTTTGATGGTGCATCTCATGAAGGGGGAATTAGATGTGGGGCTAGTGCAGTTCTCAAGGTGAACAATGTTAGTGTTTGAGCGAACATGAAGATTCTTGAACTTTAGAACATTAATCCACAATTACAATGCAGATAGATCTTATCAATAATCCAAAGACATAAACAATCAAACCATAGAACACAGGATATACCCTGTGAAAACCCTCCACTGATTCAGAGGATAAAAAATCCAGCAAACAATCTTAGAGTATAATTGATAATCGGTAGAGAATGATTACAACACAATAGCATATTGTTTTTTCGAGAGCACAAGAGAGGAGAGATAAAATGGAACATTGTATTGATCTTGCCAAGTGCATATCACTTTAATAACAAGTCAAATTAGGTCATACAAGAAAGGTAGTGAATAGTTGCATGCTTCAGTAACTTGTTAACACTAAGAATTGTCTCATCTTCAACCATGCACCCCCACTAATTGATTGAGTTTAACTGCCTCTAACTAAGTTGTTAACTGAATGAACTGAACTGAACTGAATGGAATTGCATGTAACTGAATGGAACTGGATGTAACTGAATAGATATTACTCACAAGTCTATAGTCTTGATATTACTCACAAGACTAGAGAATGACTCCTAATGTTGTAATCTCAACAAACAACTCTTTGTCATTCAAATTGAAAATGAATTATGGGAGTGGAACCAACACCAACAGAGAGCTTTTATCACTTTGGTGTCTCTTGTAATTTGCCATATATAAACAACTTTTACAGTTGTACGTTATGGGAGATTCAAGGGTTATCGTTGGATGGTTCTCAACTAGGTACAACCTTAAGGTGGCTTCCCTTGAAAGTTGGCAGCAAAAGATTAAGAACCTAAGTTATGAATTTAATCACATTGTTTCATAGCATGTGTATAGAGAATTCAACGCTGAAGCATATTATCTTTCAAAAAAGGATCTGCTTCTTGAATAAGGGAAGATTTTCTTCAAGAAATTAGTAGGGGATCATTCTAGTTATAAAGTCTTTTTGAATATCTTTTGGTTACCATGGTGTATTTATGTATATTTTGGGGTTCAGGCTTTTTGTTTTGTCCCTACCCATGTTAAGGAGTCTTTGTCAGTTCTAATTGGAGTACTTGATTTTGCAAGCTGGTTGGGCTACTATTGTTGTTGGTTCTTGGTCTGGTTCGGTTGAAAAGTTTTTTTTTATCTATAAACTATTATTTTATATTTCTAATAAAATATAGTATTCATTTTAATTTCTTTTATTTTTTGAAAAACTATAATTCAAAACTAAAATTATATTAGCTTAAACATAATAATAAACATCCATTTTTAATATATTTAAACCCTAATAAACCATTTATTTAATTTACCTTGATTTCATCTTAAACTATAGCCACGAATGTCTAACAATTTAGTAAAAATTAAAAATACGCTTTCAAATATCATGTAATAATAAATTCAAGCTGTTAACTCAATCGCCAAACTTATTAGACATTTAAGCACGCACCCAATTCAAATCTGTTAGATTAATTACACTAACAAGGATGCTAACCATAGAATGTGGAAAAAGCCTCCATTACATTTTTATATTCAAAAGAAACGAATCATCCTATATGCAAATATGTACTTACACATTATTTATCAGATATGATATTTTAAATTATACACATTATTTACCAAAATTCATATAAAAATAAAAAAATATAGCGAACGAGAAGAGAAAACAAAACTCATATTAAAACTCCTCGCCCCCTCTTGCTAAACGATGGTAGAGGAAGGTGGCACGATAACATGCCTTCATGCTTACGCGGATGGCATACTCTTAAATGTTGCAACTAACAAAGAATATTGTTGGAATTTGGAATCTTAATGTTATGAACGTAGAATTCGGAATATCTTAATGTTATGAATGTCTTGAGAAGTGGTGTGTTTAATCATATATGTAAACTACATAAATGAGATGTGCATTGTGTTTTACTCAATGTTGCCATTGAATATATTATTATATATCATTATTTTAATTTAATATTTAATGTGAAAGATAATTAATTAGTTAATTAATATTTTTAATTACTTAATAATTACATCAAAGTTATTTATATACTGAGATAGTGCCCTGCGACACTGTAGTAGATTTTGAATGGAATTTTGTCACGTGTCTAAGCATTATTACAGTGTTTTCAGCTTGTTAAATAAACGATTCGAATGTTAAAGGTGGGGAGACTATCAGACTCATCTTTCGTAGTTTATAGTCTTTCAAGATTCCATTGCCTACGAGCTTCAGGTTTCCCAACAAGAAGGACAAACTTCAAGTTTCTTGTAATAGCAGCCTCTGCAAACCCTCGTTATTATAAACTCAATGCAGATGGCTTCTTGCTTAGGGATAACACAAAGACAACCAAATGAGGTTGAGAGGAAGAGAAAAATGTGAAATCTAAGATATAATTATGTAGTTTTTCAATCGTTAAGCAGGATTAAAATTGAGTGCGCCTGATTTTGTCATACAAGAAGATGACTTGATATCCCTAACTCTATTAAGTTGCAGAAATATGATAGACAATGCCTTGGACACACTCTTAAATTGTAACTCACTTCAATAACTAACATTAAAGCGAGTTTTTGTGTTTACGTTTATGACTCACTATAGTCAGTGAAAAATGTAGGGGTTTGGTTACTGTAGCCATCCAGTTCGAAACCCTCGACATTAGTCTACACTGATATCACTTGTCGTCAAACACTAGAAACCCTAACCCTCAGGTACTAACATGAAAATTTGGGGGATTTGTCATGGTGTTGTTCTCCAATTCGCCTGCATATAGAGGCATATAACACAAATAATGTCGATGTTCCAATCATGAATTTTGTTGCAACTAATGAAAATTTGAAAGAATGTAGTTATGTTAACCTTTCAACAATTACGGAATTTACTACTTTAGTCGTTCTGCATAATTTTCCTGACCTGGAATGCTTCTGTTTAGAAGCTTTGAAATTGGGTGAATCCATGATATTATATTAATATATGAATCATTGCAAATCTTTAAATTCCATAAACTTGAATCATTTTCATAGCAGTGGTCGATCATTGAATTTGATGGGCCAATCTGGGGTTCAATTAAAGGAAATTAATGGGATATTTGGACAACAAAAATCTGGATTTTTCTCTTGGCTAGGGGATTTGGGATCTAGAGCTTGAAACGTCGATCAAATAAACAATCAAAATATATTAATGTGTAGTGTATTATGGGGCCATCTCTAATGGCCCTTTATGTTATACATGTTTGTTTAAATCTATGGTGTGTCCATTTGAGCTTCACGAATGTGTATAATGTAAGGTTAGTATCCATAGAGAACAACACACTGCACTTTTAAAGTTGATCAATATGTAGGATTGATTAATCTTATCAATATTTTTCCTATGGGGATTTTAAGGTTTATCGAGGCATAAGACCAATATATATGCGATTACCCAATAATTTTGAGGAGACATTTTGAAAGGATTTGTCATTCTTGCAGGTAACAAAGGCATGAAAAATGATGTTTCTTAACTTTCATTGTCTTCTTGTTTTATTATATTCCATATCACATACTTATATACGATAAACTCTTATGTCAACCGACCCTTCCTGTGATAACAATTATGTTCATATAAATTGTATACAGTTATTAATAGCAAACAACCAACTTATATTTACGATGGTTATCCTTATAGTTAGTCATTTCCTTGTCAAGTTCAACTTTATGTATAAAGTTTGTTTATAAATAATCTACATGTCAATTTGCTTAGATTAATCTTCTAGCTCTGAAGAAAGAGGTTTGTTGTAACAATTGGCAAACATATGAGTTTACAATTAACGTTACCCCTTAACTAGCAAAGTCCCCAAGTATAAATTTATTCATTACCTTGGACGTCCCCAGATCAATCTTGTTGCCGATGCATTCTGTCTTTTAGTCTTCCCCACACATAGGAATTATTTCTACATGCTCTTCTCCTGAGAAATCCAAAAAATGATTTGAGCCCCGATAATCTTACATTCCTTGCTTTCATTTTATCGACGCTCTTATAACTCTTTGATGTATTGTCGTTATCTTGTTCGAATTCCGGTAATGGTCTCAAATACCTTCAACATTATCATTATTATTTCTCTTGAAACGGAGGTAACCCCGAGATGAGGGATCTAGCATGTTTTCTGATCTGCTTTGTTCACAGTTGGCCTTTGCCGACTTCACCAACTGCTCTCAGACATGCATACCAGAACCCCACTATCACCTAAGCTTACCTAGGCTACATTATTACTTGTGTTGTGTTATATTGCTATGATTACTAGTTGGTGCTATTACTTGTTGTTATTTTTAGGTGTTACATATTTTAAAAAGACTCAATATTGCCACACATTCTTGGATCATTTTTTTAGCAGTGTTGTATATGTGTGGTACAATATTCCCAAGGCTTTAAAACTGCAAGGTTGTTATAGAAAGCATACTTGTGATTATCTTCTTGTACAATTAGATGTACTTGTGTCTACCACCGTTCTTGCTGCAAACCATAATTCCCTCTAAATGCATTGAACCATTCGTCCAAAAAAGAGAGAGAACTATTCCAATTGATTTTTCTGCTAGTCAAGGATGGTGATTTGTTATTTTGACAACAAATAGAGCCAGTGATGCTTATTTTTAGCCTAAAAGACACATGTCTCTTGTACGAGGATGATTTAAGGTAGTCCATTGTGTTTTAACTTTATATGGATGGCCCGTTATGTAGATGTTAGCCAACAATGGCATTTGAGAATCAATGTTTAATGGTAAATCCATCATGTTGCAAGTCTCACTTTTTTTACACGGTTACATACACATTGAGCTTTTCTTTTTATACAATACCAACTATGTTTCTCATTTTTTTAACCATTATTATGAACTCTTCTGATCCGGATCTTGGGGGATGAGACTTGAAAGGATTGGATGCCGAGAGAGGAGAAGATATAACATAATGGACATATATGAGAAAGACACACCAATGAGATCTAGGATATGAATATCTTAGACAATGAAACATAAGTAATATGTCACATGGAGGGGTGAGGCTCAAAGAGGGTTCTTTGAGCCTCACCTCTCAAACCATACTAAGAAAGGCACTCAGAACCAATAACCCAATAACTCAATAGAATAAGAAAAGTGTAGGATTTCAAAAATCCTTGAATGCTTTATTGAGAAGGTATAGAGCCATTTTATAAGAGTATTACAATGTGCCTTGGGGCCATACCATGGGTTATGACATACCATGGATGAGAGAAGTACAATGTGCCTTGAAGCCATACCATGGAACAAAACCATGGGTTGTCAAATACCATGGATGGGAGAGGGTGGTCTCTCCATTTAATGTTTTTGTGATGAGTGAGAGAGGGTGGCATCTCCATTTAATGCTTTTATGACTCATACATCCGAATTTATACCATATGCCCCCTGAAATTAGGATCATTCTTCCCCCCTTAGAAAATGATGGTCCCCATCATTTCATGCTAAAAAGAGACCCATGATTACAATGTGCCAATTTCCAATGAAGATAAGGGTTTTGTGTAGTTAACCCATAACCGTGGGTTTTGTGTGGTTGACTCATAACGATGACTGTGGGTTTTGATGGTTGACCCCATGATTACAACACATAACTGTGGGTTTTATGTGGTTGACTCATAACCAAGGCTTTTGTGTGGTCAACCCATAACCATGATTATAATAAGACTTAATAAAAGTCCAAAAATGGTCTTTGGTGCAGTTGATGTCTCGCTGCAAATCCATTCATAACTTCTGATGGAGGTGATGAAATTGAATTTCGTTGAAGACCCATTTGATATCTTGAAGAGACATTTTCATCCATATAACATACTTTCTCTGTGGTGTCCCAAGGAGAGAAAAAATATTTGTTGAAGCTCAAGGAACGCGCGCGCACTATTTTTCAAATACATGTTGCTTCAATCGATGATATCTCTCAAACCAGAGATCCAAATGAAAAACCGTGAAATAACTATTTTATATAACATAAATATATTTACAATGATATATAGCAGAGCCTCTGATCTATTCTGTAGAATCTGTGGTACTTGTTTGAAGTTGATGTACGTGAGGTCGTATTGTGTACATACATATGTTGCTTCAAACAAGCATATCTCACAAACCAAGAAGTCAAATGAAAAACCGTGAAATACCCATTTTAGATCACGAAAATACCTTTCCAATGAGATATATTATAGGATTATAACTTCCTATAGAGACCCTGACACATATTTAAAGTTGGTGTACGTGCGACCACACCATGTACAGACATGTGATGCTTCAAACAAGCGTATCTCACAAACTAGGAAGGTAAATGAGAAATCAAAAAATACCCATTTTAGATCACGGAAATATACTTCTAATGAGATATGGAAGAGCCTATAAAAATCTATGTGCAAGTTGCATCATTAATTTTAATTTTGTAGAGATATCTTGACTTTCAGTTCTTCTATCACGTTTATATGATTGTCGTACCGCTATGGCTGGGATGAGATGGGGCTGGAATGAGTTCTCCCAATATCTAATAAGCATGCAAAAATGATGTTAATCCATTCCATGGCCATATGAGGATGAAATAATGCTTGATATCATAGTGTAGAGATCCACAAAGGATGCCAAGGGTTTGTAGAGATCATGGAACTTCCTATTGCAACTTAGATATCCTGTATTTCTTGAGGACCAACTGTGATGCTTACAGTTTATGGCCCAGAAATTGACTCCGAGTGTGCCAAAAGGAGGCTGCAAATCTTTGTAGATCTTTGAACCGGAACTATGCTCAAACCCTCATTCCCCCGGAGAGTGTACCTGCTCTGATACCACTGATCCGGATCCTAGGGGATGAGACCCGAAAGTCTTGGATGTTGAGATAGGAGGAGAAGATATAACATAATGGACATCTATAAGAAAGACATACCAGCAAGATCTAGGATATGAATATCTTAGACAATGAAACATAAGTAAATATGCCACATGGAGGGGTGAGGCTCAAAGAGGGTTCTTTGAGTCTCACCTCTCAAACCATACTAAGAAAAACACTCAGAACCAGTAACCCAATAACTCAATAGAATAAGAGAAGTGTAGGATTTCAAAAATCCTTGAATGATTTATTGAGAAAACATAGAGCATTTTTATAACACTATTACAATGTGCCTTGGGGCCATACCATGGGTCAAAACCATGGGTTGTGAAATACCATGGATGAGAGAGGTACAATGTGCCTTGAAGCCATACCATGGAACAAAACCATGGGTTGTAAAATACCATGGATGGGAGAGGGTGGCCTCTCCATTTAATGTTTTTATGATGAATGAGAGAGGGAGGCCTCTCCATTTAATGCTTTTATGACTCATACATGTGAATTTAGACCATATGCCCCCTGAAATTCGGATCATCTTCATAATATGGTTAAATGGAGATTTTAAAGAAATAATTTACCTCCCCTGGTATTAGTTGACTTATGGACTCTCCAACCCTGTAACACCTAAATTCAAAAATTTTAAAGGTAGATTGTCCAACCATGTGCATGTTAGGATTAATTAATCCTCCTTTGTCCAATATAGTCTATTTACTCATTTTGCCTAACTTAGTAAGTTATTATCACTATACTATAGTATGTGGGACACATCTATAGGTTATCTGCCACTTACTGCATGTGCATGCATGAGTTTATGTTCCTCTGGTACCAATCCCTACATTATATGAGCCCACTATGAGTGCCACCACAAACCTCCTTCAATTGGCTATGCTAGGTAAGCAGTTATGCTGAGTTATCCTCCAGTTACAATACTTTCAACTATCCTAACGCCATTTTTGCATGCATCTAGGGGGTGTGGCACCTTTTGTCGACCTACCTCATCAGTTCACTTATTGTAGACTGATTTAGATATCCAGAGTTAAACTAGTGAGCTCTAGTAGTGATTTAGACATACTGAGTTAGCTAATCAGTCAATTAAAACGGATAGATTCGAATCCTATCTTTATCATTTGAATTCTATATATTGTATTAATCATTGTATTGTTGATTAATGAATGAAGATCAATGTTGTGATTATCTGAGCAATTATTGTCTTATTTATCTTAAATTTGTGGCATGAATTTCCTGTTCAGTGTACATTCTCTTTGATTATTCCACTGCATAATTCCCTTTCTACAACTTTCATATTTTCCTATAGATCAATGGTTCACAAATTTAACATGGTATTAGATCCTTATTCAGGCTAGCAACAAACCTCCGAAACCTCCATTGTGCACCAGAAGCAGTTGAGTTTCCACATGATTCCTGGAATCGTAGCATTGCTCCCTCTGGATTATGTCCAGAGAAGTCAATCCAAGTGTGACGGACTCTGAAAAAGTGCACATATCGAGGTGGAAGTGTTTGAACTGACATATGATTGTGAATTGGTTTGTTTTGCAGTGATATTTTGCAGGCACAACTTTAATATGGATTCAAGAGTATCAGTTCCTCTTCTTACTCCATTCACAAATATTCAGAGTGGAAATTGAAGATGATTTCATTTCTAAAGAGACAAGGTATCTATGAGGCATCTAATGGAATTGGTAAAGATTCTTATGGAGATGAAAATGACCGGCTAAATGACGGTGATAGAGATTTTGGAAGGATATGTCTGGCTATTTCTCCAAGCATGCACTACCTTATTGATTATGTTGAATACCCAATGGATCTATGGACAGTTTTGAACATAACCTTTGGAAAGCACAATGAGGATCATTCTAACAATTTGGAGAGCGCACCCAGCACCACAAGATTTATTTCTTCAAAAGTCTTGGCCTCTATTCTCTCAGATGAATTTGTTCAAGATAAAGAGGAAGCAGAATATTCAACCCAGTCAATTCGAATTGTTGAAAGTCTCCTTGTAGTGACTCCTTCTCCTGTTGCTCTAGAATTTTACAAGATCTCTGATATCTCATCTTCACATATAGTTGATCAAGAAGAAGACATTCAATTTTGTGTTATTGAAGAAAAACTCTCATTCCATTCTACTCGAGCATTTTCCAGTGATTCTTCTATTCTAAAGTATGTGCAAGGTTTGCCAATGATTACTTCAGAAAATGAAGAGGAATTTGATTTATCTCTCTCTAATGTTGTTGTTGGCGCACAGAAAAATGATACTTTGGATGTTTTGGAAGAAATATCAGATTTTAGGAGTGATTCTTTCACCCTCATTGATCTATAGCTTCCAACAAGTTCCTACATTATTGCTTGTACCAATACTCAGAGTTTTGTTGAAGAAGGAGAAAATTGTGCATCTACCATCTCAGTGGAGCACTTAGAACCTTTGTTCCACACTCTTGGATTTGATATGACCTTATTTGGTTCAATTTTCAAGTTTCAAGAGCCTCCAATCATGCTTGTAGTTGTTCTCATCAATTTTGGTGTGAAAAATCAAGTACCTCAAGTCTCTTTCAAAATTGTTGTTGGGGATTCGATGTCAGTTTTCTCTCATAAGGTTGTTGATATTAAATTTTGTGAACCATTTGATATTTTAGAAGCTATATCAGATTATGTATCTCAAGCATTCGCTCTCCATGGTCCCAAGACTTCTCTACCTTTGTACTTGATCACGTGCTCATCTCCTCACAATACTAGTAAAGATGGAGACATCCTGCATTTTCTTGGACACTTGCTCCTAACACCTGGAGTTGATTTTACCTCAAATGGTTCAACGTTGAAGGCTGCAACATATAAGTTTCTTTGATTTACCTCACATGGTTCGAATTCTCAAGCACTTTCTCTCTCTCATCAATTGATCTCGGTTGCTCTACATGGATCCAGTTTTCATCTTGCAGTTGTCTATGTTCCTGATTCAGTTGATCATATTCCTCTTCTACCAAAGATGAAAACACCTCCACAATTAATCATTTAGTTTGGATAGGTTCACATGCATAGTCCCACGATGTTGNAAGTTGTCCAAAGTTAGGATTAAGGGGTGGGGGGGTGGGACGGGGGTGTTACTCCTTCAATATAGTTTATTTGGTCATTTTGCCTAACTTAGTAAGTTATTATCACTATACTAGAGTATGGGGGGTACATCCAGAGGTTATCTGCCACTTACTGCATGTGCATGCATGAGTTTATGTGCCTTTGGGACCAATCCCTACATTATAGGATCCCACTCTGAGTGCCACCAGCAACCTCCTTCAATTGTATATGGTAGGTAAGCACTTATGCCAAGTTATCCTCCAGTTACAATCACTTAGATGACTTTCAGTTAGCCTAGCGCCAAATTTGCATGCATGCATGGAGTTTGGCACCTTTTGTAGCTATTTAGTCAGTCAAATGTGATAGATTTGAATCCTATCTTTAGCCTTCGAATTCTATTTATTGTATAATCATTGTATTATTGATTAATGAATGAAGATTAATGTTGTGATTATTTGAGCAATTCTTGTCTGATTTATCTGAAATTTGTGGCATGGATTTCATGTTCAGTGTACATTCTCTTTGATTATTCCACTGCATAATTCCCTTCCTACAACTTTCATATTTTCCTATAAATCAATGGTTCACAAATTTAACAGTGCACTTCTTTATTGCACATATTAGCAACATGAAGTCGTAGAAATTCCCAGGGCTTTGAGGTTGATCAGTAGATAAGATCAATTCATTAGATGAGTCCATGTAATTAATAGAGGTTTTTTTTTGCTCATGGATATTCCTCAATAATGATATGTATTACACTCTTTTTTGAATTTGATGTTACAACAAACATCAATAATGGATATCAATGACACTGCAGAAGTTGAATGTAGAAAGCAATATATTAAAAACTAAATTTAGGGGCAACCTATGCAATTTAATTATTAACGTTGGTTTCTACATGTGTTCTATTATGTGCATAAATGGTAATAAGTTACATTTTACATTTACTCCAAACCAAACCTTCATAAGATTTATTGGTTTAAAAAATACCAGTTTTTCCATCTGAATAAATCTTGTTTCGCTACTTTTGACATTGAGCATATGAGGGAAAGGCATCATGTGATGTTGATCTGTAAATTGTCAAGGCCATGTCTCTATACAGTTCCTCAAAACAAAGCTTAGAATAAAGATGATTATGTAGGGTTAGTGCCCGAACCAACAACCATTCACTTTACTGTTTTTGAGGATCAAGTGCATAAATAAAAGGAACATACTTTAAAAATTATTTAACTGAGCAACAAACAAATAACACCCATGATTTACCTTGGAAAACTCAAGCAAAATTTTTATTTATTTCTTATCCACATGGGAAAATCACAAATCCTTGAACGAAGGTAAATTCGATGATCGTCACTTATATTTTGCGTAATTGAGGGGAAGCTTATGTCCCGGCTTCAACCTTACGTAATAAGCAAAGTCATATATTTTGTTCTTCATGGATTAATTGATTTAATTTTTATTCTGTTTACAACTCATTGAAATATTTGATATTCTGGTGTTGGTGGTAGTTAATTAATCTAATGGCAAATTTGTTGATGACCTATTTTAGGGGCAATCTTATCTTGTGATTAAACATCAATTTATTTTCGTATCACAAAGATGAGTTCAGTAGTTGTCTAATGTAACTCTTTCACATCAGCAAAGGGTATGAAGTTAAAGATCTTTTTAAAAGAAACATGTTAGTGGACACTATACTTGTTAAATTATCTCCGACGTGGAAAAACAAAAAACTGGGATGTGAGAGTGTGTGAAAAAGGTTGAATCATTTTTTTTAAGGCAGAAACATTAGGGATTATTGCTCAAATACAGATCTTAGGTCATTCATAATAATATTTTAGATCACTTCCCTATAGCCCTTCAATTCGAAGAGGAGCAACTGGATTTAAATTATCCCTTCCAATATAACCAATCTTGGATAAAAGATGAGGCTTTATGTCAAATGATAACAGATTTTTTTATTATTTGTTTCTTGTCCATGTAATATGAATGTAATGGATCAATTGGTATTCAAGTTGAAACAACTCAAAAAAGTAGTGTGAGATTAGTCAAGAAGAAATGTTATATAAGATAATAATAAAAAATCTCCAGAAGAGAGGGTTTTATGTCAGGGTCCCTAAACTCTAGTTTCATTACTCTTATCCCAAAAAAGGATAGCCCTGAATCTTTTTATATTTTATTTTAGGCCAATTTATCTATGCAATTTGGTCTATAAGATGGTGACTAAAGTGATTGCTGAAAGGATAAAGCCAAAGTTATATGAGGTTGCCTCTAAGGAACATTTGGATTTCTGTCTAACAGACAAATTTTGGATGTTATAGGGGTTACTCAAGAATGGTTACATACTACCAAGACAAAAAATCTTAGTTCAACTGTAATGAAAATAGACCTGGATAAGGATTATGATGAGGTTAATTGGGATTTTCTAAGCCTGGTTTTGCTTCAAATTGGTTTACCTATTGAACTGACAAATTGGATAATGGCTTGTGTTTTATCTGCAAGTTTTTTTGTGTTGATAAATGGATCTCCTACATTTTTTTTCAAAAGTTCCAGAGGGTTAAGACATGGATGTTCACTGTCTCCCTTACTTTTTCTTTTGATGATTAAACGTCTCAAAATCTTGTAAGGATGGTCATTTTACAAGTATAAGGTTTTCTTCATTTGCTTTTTGTAGATGACGTGATCTTTTTGGGGCATGCAAACATAAAAGAATGGAAGTTTATGCATGAAATATTGGCTATTTTCTATAAACATTAGTGTTAAAAAAACCAATATTTATTTTTGTTAATGTCCCATATGAGATTTTAGTTGATTTCAAGAGATTATTCCAGTTTAATTTTGGTCCTCTTGAAGAAGGATTTAAATTTATGGGTTTTGTTTTGAAACCAAACAAGTAGAGAGTGGTGGACTGGTTATGGTTAGTGAAAAAGATTGAAAGAAAAATAACAAATTGGTCGTACATGTTTCTTTCTCCGGGAGGAAGGCTTACTTTAATTAAGGCTATTTTGTTAAGCATTCTTGTATTTTGGTGCTTTCTCATTTTATTGCCGAATTCTATTATAAACATTATAAGAGAAAAAATCTTCCACTTTTTTATGGGAGGGGATGGAAATGATAGAAAGTTCCACCTAGTTTCTTGGGAACAAATTGCTTTACCCAAATCAATGGGTGGATGGGGAATTAAAAATTAGTCCGGTTTCAATATACCCTGATGTTTGAAAAGTTTGTGGAGATGTCTCTTTGATAAAGGATTGTGGAGTTTAGTGATGAAAACTAAATATTTGAGTAATCTTTATGTCATCAGTTGGTTCATATTTTTCGGAATTTGATTCAAAAGGTGCTTCAATTATTTGGAATAGTTTTCTCAAGGTTTTTCATTGGATAAAGAAGGGTATCACCTGGGACATTGGCAATGGAAAAAATGTTTATTTTGGGATTGATCCTTTTATTGGTGATAAAGTCTCTTTACTCTCCCTCGGGAAATCTTAAATCATTTAGAGATGATTGGTTTAAAGACACTTTACCGGATCAAGAGACCTGAAGGGGTCATTCTGAAAGGTGGATACTAGTTCACTTCTAGAGATGTGGATCTTACAGGTAGATGGGTTGTTCTATGGGATAATTATATAAATGCTTTAAATATTGCAGGCATAATACTGAACATTGAGGAGGATAAACTAGATTGGATTTGGAATTAAAAAGTATAGTAATATTATTGCAAAGTTGGCCTATGAAGCAATTGCTTTTAATTGGAACAACGATGAAAAGAGGTGGTGGTCTGGTAAGCTTTGGAAGTGGAGTATTCCTAAAAAATTAAATTGCTTTTTGTGGCTGTCTTTGAAAAACAATCTTTTAACCTGGCAAAATATTATAAAGAGAGGCTGACAGGGTCCGAGTTTTTGTATCGTGTGCAAAAGAGATATTGATTATGTTGTCCATATTTTTTAGTGTTCTTTCAACATAAAGGTTTGGTCTTTTGTCAGGGAATTGTTAAGTTTTAGCTCTAATTGGGGGGATCTCGATTTGGAGGAAACTTTTAGACTATGGTTTCAAGTATTAGTTTCTTACAAACCTTTTCATATCTTTATCTCTTGGTTAAACTGAAATATAAGAAATAAGGCAATATTTCAAAGGATTTCTCCAAATGTCATGTTTTGTGGTTTAAATGGTATAAACCTCTTCAACGACTACATGAGAATGAAGCATCCTAGAAGACAAATATTTTGTATGCTCAAGTTTTATATTCTTTATTTGTTGTTGGCTTTTTTTATGGCACCTCTTTTAATAACTTATGTGGATGTGGTACAATGCATATTCTAAATAAGGATCATTACTTAAATTTGAGGATCGGTGGAGGGACTCGAAGCAATACTAAGGCAAAACTCTTGAGCCTTTGGGGTTTATTACAGTTTGCCACTCTTATTGGTATTTTTTATATATGTTTCTTTGGAGACTCAAAAATGATCATTGAATAGATCAACTGCAATTTCAATTTACATGTTATGCAACTTAAGCAATGGTGTCAAAGGGTGAAATCATCGATAAGATTTTTCTCTCATATCTCTTTTAGGCATATCTCTAGATTACTCAATATGAAGGCATATTTCCTCTCAAAAAAGGTGGTTAGACTTAAAGCATGACGCTTGTTTTTTCAGGAAATTATGGAGGGACAAATTCACAATGAAGGAACTGTTGATTTAGTGGATTTTGTCTGAATTTTGCATAGTTTGGAAGTTCATGAAATTTGATGACCCCTTTCTTTTTTGGGGAAGGAAGCAGTCTGTTAATAAAGTTTGTGGTTTCTTTTTTTGGTTTAGTGTGAGTAAAGATCATAAAGAAGAAGTTTTGACAAATGTCTAAAAATAAAGTAAAATGATATGTAGTTTCATTTTTTTATTCATTAAAAATAATAATAAAAATAAGTTTTTTCTTCTAGAAAAAATAAGAAATAAATATCACATTTTTTCTAACATAATTAAATTAAACAATTAAAATATACTTAAAAATTAAAAAAAAAATACAAGAAGCATTAAAACCCAAAATAAAGTATTAAAAACCTATAAAACAAAAGTATATTAAAAACCTATAATTAAAAAAACAAAATAATTAATAAAAAACACAATAAAATGAAAATATTTAATAAACATATCAAATAATATAAAAAAATATAAGAAATATGTTGAGAGGTTTTTAAAGGGCGCTGGGAGAGCCTTAGGTGAGCATCGATTTCGAGAATCTAGCCACCCTTAAGGAGAGCCGTTTAAAGCAGCGCTTAGGGGAGGCTCGATTTCGGGAATTGAGCCTCGGAGGAGAGGTGAGGCTCTCTTAATTCCCTTCCTTGAAGCTTCAAACATAACTTTGTTATATGTTTTTTCTTAATGTGTTTTAATTATTATTATTATTATTTTGTGTATTATCTTTTTTTGTTTTTATTATATGGTATTTTGTTTTATAAAATATTTTTATTTAATGTTTAATTTTTTTATTTTTTTTCGTATATCTATTAACAAGTGGTAAAATTTTGATTTAGAAATTTCATAGTGGTTATATGTCTCAAAGTTGATAAGGGGTATTTTTTGATAATTGAATATATTGAAGTTTATTAATAAAGTCAAACATTAGAAAATGAAGAT